>AWWV01010358.1:0-76020 GCA_001974805.1 Corchorus capsularis
CTTAAAGATGAACAAAATGCAAATGCATTTGCGACAATTGCATTTTCAACAACTCCTCCTCTATTCCTCTGCAATGTTGGACAAAATATAGGCATTAGGTAAGAAAGAGGCATAACTAGCTTAGGTAAATTAAATTTAAATGCAATGTGTGGTTTGCACCGACTCAAATGCCTCTATAAAGGGCTCATGCAAGGTGCAAATTGTGTCGAGCAATAGAGTACTGTGCGAGTGTGAGTTAAGGTTATATATGGTGCAATGTTACTGTTATGTGACTTTTGTCTTTTGTAATAATAAAATTAAGTCTGTTTTATCACTACGCCAAGCTAACATATCATAGATGAGTGCATCTTCCCATTCTGAAAGTTAAATGTAAAAGTTGAAACTTACACAGTAAAAGTAGATGTTATTAAATTGCATGTTTTTGGATCACTTGAAAGGAAAATGTTGTGTGTAAGCAAAATTAAAGACCAATATCAATCATAGTAATTTTTTTCATGTGGCAACTGATGTTAATTTTTGTATGTCATGTGGCAACTGACTTTTTCATTTTCTTAAATATATATATGGCAATTTAATAGCCAACAGAGTTTGGCTAGAGTGAATTTAGATTATCCTAGTAATTTTTTTTGCCAGAAATTATCCTAGTAATTAATTATATGTAAAATCTTAAAAGTGGAGTGACTTCTATGGAGCCATGGGGAAAAAATACTGTGGTTGCTATGTAATTTCATTCCTGATTCCTCCCATCTGCAATATGTAATAACATATACAATTCAAACATATACCTATACACATAAAACTTGGACAAACTTGGTTCAATAAGTGCTTGTTTTATATAGTGCCCTGTGCCCAAAACAAATCATGTAATGTTTTTTGACTTTTTTTTTTGAAAAAAATATTTGCATAGCCTCTCCAACGAACCCAAAAAGTAATGTTTTTTTTGACTTTTTCTCTCTCTCCCTCTCGCACTCCAATTTTTTTTATTTTCTTTTTTCTTTTTTTCACGATTTGTTTTTCGGATTCTCTTATCTCTCCCACCTCACGCGCCCATCAACACGCAAAACGCCATCATTTTCATTTAGCACGAAACCAAAAAAGCGCGCAAATCTACAAGTTTTCGTTTGCATCTTTCTTTCTTTCCGTTATTTTTTATTTTCAAAAAAGACAAAATCGGAGATTTGCCTATTTGGCGTCGTCATGAAATGAACGAAGGAACGCCGCAATAAGGCTTTGTTTGGGTATAAGACAACTCCTGCTTGTTCATCATCTGGTTCTGCCTTTGTACATCATTTTTTTGCTGCATTTGCATTTGCATTTCACTTCTCATTCGCTACAAACTTGGACCAACTTTCTTTTACTTCAAAGCGATAACCTCTCCATCGTCGCTCTCTGTATTGTTAATTTCCCAAATCTCATTTGAATCCCAAAGAGTTTTGCAGATTTTCTTAGTCCAACACCAAAGGTATACCAGCCTATTTGTTAATTTTCTGCTTGGTTTCCAAGAAACCGATGGAGAAAAGAAAATTCTGATCAGTTTTACTAGCTACAACATCGATATCATATATATATATATATATATATATATTTAAAACAATGTACACTACGAGAATGATAACTCATTAAATGTCGAGGCCTCCAAATCTCAAAAAGTGTTATGTCCAGTTAATTGACATGTGTCTCTAAATAATTCTAATATTTATTAATGATTAAAAAAAGTCTTTGGTACATTTTAAGAAAGAACAATAATTTCTCTAACAAATTTTTAAGATTTTAATTGAAAAGTAAATAATTCTAACTATTGACTATACATCTTATAGATAAGCCTTTACTACATTTAGAGAAACAACCATGTAAATTTATAAGACATTCCTTTATTAAAATAAAATAAAATAAACCTTTAATAATTTCTTAAATCACTCTAACTATTTCACCAAAAATAAAATCACTCTAACTATTATTATGGTAATAATAATCACTACTTTAATATTTATGGCATGAACCAAGGAGCACAATTTGTATGTATTCCGAAATAATCAATAGAATATGAACTAAAATCATTAATACTCCAAAATTGTAAGAATGTTATTAACATAGTTATTTGATGATTAAAATAATTTAAAAAAAACGTAGAGTGAAATTTGAAAAAATTGATTTGTTGTAAGTACTCCTTTTCATTGACTAAGAAGAGTTTAATGGAAAATCAAATAATTCTAACCAATAAATAATGGTTGACAGATTCTTAATATTTATTGCTATTACTATTTGTGGCAATAGTAATCACTAATTATATTAATATTTCATTCTAATATTTCCCTATATCAACTCAATTATTTAGTAGAAAAAAAAGTCATTCTCATTATTTATTCAAATTAATAATTACGTGATTTCATAAATCAATAATTAATTGTATTAATTACATAAATTTTCAAAACAAACATCCCCTTATATAAACACCTACGTCTCCCATTTTATAGACATTTATTTTTCATTTTAGTTTGGTTCCTCTATTCTTTTTCGTTTCTCTGGCAAAAAAAAAAATATTATTTTCATTCTTCTTCTTCCATATGTTTTTTCATATATGTGTACTCTTCTTAGATTATTTTTAGTTTAGCCATGCACAGTCATTAACATTTAACAATCATAGTCGGCTTATTATTTTTAAACTACTTTTTATTAGTTTTTTTTTTCTCTTCTTCTTGCCTTTTACATCATTGTTGATAGCAAAAATCTGTAGTAATCATTTTGTTTTTGCTACTGTTGTGTAAATATGTCTATAGGATTATTCATGATCTCTATTTAAGTTAAAGAAAGCAATTTATGTTATTTTCGTTTTATTGTTTCTTATATAATCCCTTTAGTATTTTTTTTTTATCTTGAGCTTGTGAAAATTATTATTTTTTATTCATTTAGCAAAATGTAAATCAATTTCATGTCTAAAAAGTATATTTCGCATTGATTTTCTCTTAAATGATAATTCTTTTTTTTTGGTGGTATCTCTCAAATGATATTTCTTTTTTTTTTTTGCGGTATCTCTCAAATGATAATCCATACTTGATAATTGCATAAGTTTTCCCTTCCCATTTTAAATTGAATTGAATATTTCACTTTTATACCAAGAAAATATATGGTTAAAATTTGATTTGATTTGCATAATTTCAAATTAGAATCAATTAGCTTTAATAATATTCTTACATTAATTTTCTTATATGCCTATACATAGTAGAATCTTTATTTCATTTTTCCAAATCAAATTCAATTCAAAATATAACATTAACGTAAACTAGAACTTCCCGGTCGCGCTTCGCGTGCGGATGTTTTATTTTATAAATTTTTTTAAGAAAATTCAGTTAAAAAATGAAATTTTGTTGTGAAATTATAACGAAACAAAGCAATGGAGTAAAATTGAAGTATGGAAAAGACAAGAGAATAGAGAGACAATAGAATATGAAGAAAAAGAAAATATGAAGAATGAGAAAAATTATTCTCATTCATCTTATTTCATAACAAAGTAGGTGGCCTATTTATAGGCACATAGATACATCACCATAAATATAAGGGGATGAATTTAGCACATAGGTATATGTGTATGAATGAACCAAGTCATCAATCTTATCCATGCTTTAATTAGATTCATGGACATACACAACATACATGTATATTCATAATAAATTTATAATTAATTTATAATTATTTGATAATTTATTTTACATAGGAAAGGGGATGAATGTCTTTTAATTTTTCCAAACTAAATGAATACAAATATAATAAACAAAAAATTACAAAATTAACTATTGACACTTATCAAAGAAACCAAATGCCAAGTGGCACTCAATGAGGGTCTTGTACATAAAATTAATAGTAGGTTTAATCATGGTTTTAAATTGATTATATTGATGAAATCTTTAGGAGGAAAAAGTTTCTTATTTTGATAAAAACTATACTTACCACAATTGTACCACAATTTTTATTCAATCTTTTGTCTCCATTATTTTACAAATTTTGTTCAAGTTTCTTTGTACTTCTCCCTCTCCTAAATATACCCATATGAATGCTTGACATATCATTTTTTTTTTCCACATATCCATATTTCATTGTCTTCTATTCTTCTCCACCTTTTTCATTTCCCTATTTACCTCAATAGTGTTAGAAATATATAAATTTGTAGTTACTATTTCTTTTTGTTGTTGTTATTCCTATATGTTTAGGATTCATCTCCATGTATATCAAGAAAGCTGATTTTGTTGTATATTTTTTACTATGAAGGTTTTTTTTTGGCAATAAGAAAGGGTTTTTTACTATGAAAGTTAGTTAATTAGTTATGAATCAAAGTGTTAGATAATTTTTATTTAATCTCTTTCGAGGATTTAATCTCAATGTAGTTTGGTTTATGATATTTTGCAAGGGCACCATTTCAAGTGATCACCATAGATATTATTGCCTTAAAAAAAATTGAATTAAATGATTGCAAATAATAAAGAAATTTCTTATATCATATTTTTTATACTTTCTTACTTTCAAATCATGCTAATATGATACAGTATGAATTTTTTTTTCAAAATGCCACACTATAATGATGTAAATGTAATTTGTTTTCCAATTCTTTTTTTTTTTTGGTTAAAACCGAAAGTTTCCAATTTATTTAAAAACAATGCTAATAATCATATAAGAAAAATTGTACAATACACCGTCAGTGGAGTTTAGCAGACTGCACAAGCGGGGTTTAAGGGTTGACATGTTTCCCCTTAGGGAATATGTATTAATATTAAATATTTAATTAAGTATGAAATGGTGTATAGCGGTATGTGTCAACTTCCTAACACATTTATAGAGTATAAATTTTACACTAAAAGTGTATTGAATAATAATCCTATAAGAAAATTTATACAATACACTGTCAGTGGAGTTTAGCAGACTGCACGTACGGGGTTAAAGGGTTAACATGTTCCCCCTTAGGGGATAGTTTTGAATTTTGGGTTTATGATATAAGGTTGAGTTACAAAGTAACATGTATATATTGTTTGAACAATATCACAACAATTAAATTAGCAAAAGAATTAAATGAACTATTAATAAGGTTACCAAAATGCTAATACAGTGAAACCTCTATAAATTAATAATGTTGGCCCATAAATGTTCTTTTTTTCCTTTTCCTTTTTTCATATATATATTTAAAACAACGTCCTCTATAAGAATGGTAACTCATTAAATAACGAGGCCTCCAAATCTTAACAAGTGTAAATGCCTATCTATTTAAAACATCTCTCTTTAAAAAAAAATAACTATTGACTTTTGATTAAAAAAAAGGGTTTGGTATATTTAAAGAAATAACCATGATTTCTCTTAAGAATTTTTTAGATTTTAATTGAAATTAGATAATTCTAACCATTGAGTATTAATTGACCAATTATTTTTTATCATCACCCTGATTATCAAATATATTAATAAAGTCATTTAAGCGACTAAAATTTCTAAAAAAGCAATTTAATGTTTTAATTTAATGTTTTTAAAGATGAGAAGTTACTAAATTTATGTAAAATCATAAGTAACTTTAGTAACATGTTACTTTTATTTTATTAAATTAAATTATATCACATAATTTTGGTAACCTTCAATATTGATAAAAGAGTTTAAATTATATTTGGATGATCTTAAAAATTAAAAAATTGTGTTTTTAAGATTTCATAGAAATGATGTCACCTGATCTGTTTTGAATAAATTTCAAAACTAACTTTATATTATCTCACCAAATCCAACTCCTATTAATTGTAGATATTTGTTTACCTTATTTTTGTGAGGTAAGGAGTAAGATAAATTTTGATTTTCATTCAGAATAGGTAATGTGGCATAATTCTAATGTGATCCTAAAAGACCTTTTATGATGATCCTAATGTAATTAACAAGTTACTTAAAAATTTAAGAATACGGAATTAAGTAAAATTTCTAAATATGTGTGAGATTGTTAAATTTATGTACAGGAAATTTTTCTAAATGTTATCTTGATTTATTAAGTTATGTTGTAAATTATACAATACAGTGTTAGTGGAGTTTAGTAGATTGTACATGCGAGGTTAAAGGGTTGGCATGTGACCATTTAGGGAATAGTTTTGAATATTAAATACATAATTAATTATGAAATGTGGTATGTGTTAACTTTTTAACCCGTTTTCAAAATTTAAAAACTACACCAATAGTATATCAAATAATTACTATATATATATAAGATTAATAAAGGGATTAAAAATCAAAATAAGATGATAAAAAAAGCTTATCCAAGTTACTAAAAAGTTTAACAGAGTATATAAAACTTTCTAAGGTTACTAAAAAGCTTAATAAAGTTGCTAAAATACTTACTAAGTTATATATTGAAAAGTTTATAAAGTTAAAAACTTAATGAAGTTATAATAATGTTTATAAGGTTAATAAAAAGCTTATACAATCACTAAAATACTTAACACGCCACAAAGCAGTCTTAATAAAGTTATTAAAAGCTTAACAATGCTACTAAAAAAGTGTAATAGGATCACAAAAAAGTTTATGCCAAAAAAAAAGATCACAATAAAGTTTAATAAATCACTTAAAGAGTTTATGATTATTATAAAAAGCTTACAACATTACTAAAATTTTAATAAAGGCTACTAAAAATTGTAATAAGGGTTACTAAAATGTTTTTTTTTTTGGCACCAAGAAAGCAGGGTTACTAAAATGTTTAGTAAGGTTACTTAAAAGCTTATTAACTTACTAATAATGTTTATATGATTATTGAAAAGCTTCACACTTTTACTGATAAAGTTATCAAATTACTAAATAAACTTAATAAGTAATTCATATAAGATTATTGAAATGCTTAGTGAGGTTATTGAAAAGTTTAATAAGGGTATTAAAAAGCTTTTAAGGGCTGTCGAAAACATATAAAGTTAATAATAATTTTATATTTTTAAGGTTGCTAAAATTCTTAATAAAGTTACTTTATAAGATTTCTAAAACACTTAATAAGGTTATTAAAAAAAACTTCATAAGGTTACTATAAAATTCATAAGTTAACTATAAATCTTACAAGGTCACTAAATAAAAACTTAAGTAAGGTCTCTAAAACATGTTAATAAGATCACTAAAAATCTTAAACGAGGTGATTGAATAAATTTAAGAAAACTATTTAAAAAGCTTTTAAGTTTAATGAAAAATTTATAAGCTTACCAAGATAATTTACAAGGATTTTGAAAAGTTTTACCAGTTACAATAAAAGTTAAATAGTTTACTAAAAAGCTATATAAGATTACCTAAAAGTTTTCAAGTTATTGGAAGACTATTATGGTCCCTGAAAGACTTAATAAGTTTACAAAATCTTTTATTATTATTAAAAATATTTATAAGGTTACTAAAATTAATCAAAAAATAAGGTTACTAAATTGGTAAGTGCGATTTTTGAATTATAAAAGAAAAATAAGATATGTGTGATACACTACGAAAATGATAACTCTTTATAAGATTAGGTCAAAATAAGATTACTAAAATTGAATTAGTTTAGTTGTTTTCATTTTCGTAGTGTACTTCTAAAATCAACAATAAGATTACTAAAAATCTTAATAAGGTTAGGTAAAAACACTTTATAAATAATAAGGTGACTAAAAAACTTTATAAGGCCAAAAAAGGAAAAATGTTTAATAAGGTCCAAAAAAAGCTCAATAAATAAGGTCACTAATAATATTACTATAAAACTTGCTTACTAAAAAGGTTTTAAGGTTTGCTTAAAAAAAGGTTTTAAGGTTATTAAAAAATTTATTAGGTGACTACAAAATTTAAAATGTTATTGCAAAGCTTAACATTAAATAAACTTAATTAATTGAGTAAAAGACCTAACAATGTACTTATATAAACTTAAAATTGTTTATAGTTATTAAGAAAATGAAAATATCACATTCACCTCACATTCACCATTAGTGGAGTTTAATAGATTATACAAACCGTGTTGAAGGGTTGGCATATATCTTTTTAGTGTATATTTTTAATATCAAATACGTAATTAATTAAGAAATAAATGGTGTATGTATTACTTTTTTTAACCTATGTGTACAACATGAAAATTTCATTAACGCTGTATTAAATAATTATTCATTAAAAAGAAATAATAATGTTTTTCTACAAATTTATAAAGATTTAGTAAAATAAAGATTTGTAATATTTTTCAACAAATTATAAATAAAGGTTTTACATAATATGGATAAAATAAAGATTTAGTAATACTTTTTTTTTTAAATTTGCAACGTAACTAAATTTTCATTACAAAATAATATTCATTCATTCCTTCATTACAAAATAATATTCATTTCTCATGAAGTTTGCTGTTAAGTAAAATTCAAATATTATGTGACTAATGAATTATTTCATAAATAAATTATAATTTTAAATATTTACTTTAAAATTTGAACAAATCCCAGTGCAACCCACGGTTCTAACCTAGTTTCTCAACGTTTTCTAAGTTCTATTTTGTTTTTTTTTTTCCAATATCCTTTAATCTATTTCACTTTTCTTAAACTTTTTTCTCTCTTTTGATCGTAGTGAACAACAACTAAACATCCGGAGCTATTATCAAACAACAGTTAACGACGCCATGCTAATTGTATGTTGCCTCATGAATAATGATATAGAAATTGATATTCCATTGCCTAAAAAACAACAATCAACACTTATCCAAGTGCTCAAGAAGTTGCTGATCCAAAAACCAATAGCAAGTGAAAGAAAACTACTATACATCGCTAGTCCAGATGAAGCTAAAAAAGAACACATGAATCTCTGTCTGTCACATCCTCGCATAAAAACCTTTGAAGAGCATGTTTATAGTAAAAGATAACAAGCTGGCTGGTATCAAGCTCAATCAGCTTGGCATCCACAGAGAGGCAGATAAAAGAAGGCTCCACAGCATGTCCCTACAGAATAAGGGGGAATAGGTTTCACCCGCATCAGTTGCCATATCGGCCTCTTCCCCAAGGCCTTCTTTGCCTGCCACCACCATTTCTTTGCACATCATTGCTCTGACTTGTAAATACCCTCATTCGCTGTTCCTTCATGTTGGCAAATAGAGAATCCAGTGTTTGGGGCCTTTGCTTAGTTACTCCATTTACTTGCTGGTCCTGCTGCTGCTGCTGCTGCTGTTGCTGTTGCTGCCGCTGAGGCTGAGGCTGAGGCTGCAAAGATAAAAATTGTTTATTTAGCATCAACAAGTGCAGCAAGGCAATTCATGGAAGACAATTAGGGAATCAACAAGAGTACCCCCAATCTGATTCAAGTTGTAAACAACAAATGTGCAATGCCAAGTAGTTGAAAAGCCACAAATGTATTCAACCCATTTCACAAACTCATGAAATAGTACCCCACACATCCCATGACCAACCATATATAATGTCCGTTGAGAGAGAAAAATACCTTGGAAGAAAATCCATTTGCAGCCCTCCTTTGGACAGGTGGGGCTCCTATCCTGCATCCACGAGGGAAAACCATGAATGGAACATAAAAAAGATAATCATAGAGATAAGTCCAACAAGAGACTAGCTTTCACCCTACATGCCCAGCATCCAGCACTAAAACTTTGAGACTTGGGAATCTTACCATTGTAGGAAGACTACAATTATTTCCAATAAACAGAAAGATAAGACAAACCATCTGTTATATAACTCTGTTATATTCTGCAATACTTTTCCAATACAACAACAAAATCAGGAGGCTAAACCCCACATTGAGAATGCTTTGCTATCACAAAAACCAGAGACTAAGCCCTCCATGCAGTAGCAGAACTGGGGAGAACAAATGTGAATTCTCCAGACTATCCAACAAGCAGCAAACTTCAATTTGAGCAACCTCTAAACCCAAACTTGTGAAGAAATCAAATACACCTTGTAGATGCCATGAAATGTTGTGTAAACAGATGCCAAACTACCTCTATGCAACTAGATAAAGTCACCTAAGCCCTTTCAACATTCCCACACCCAGTATCATCCTGCTTTGTTAGTTTTTAGCCCTTATATTTCAGTATGGCGCCAGAGGCAGCAATCTGTACTCTTCGCCAAAAATAATCCATTTTAAATTGTGGATCATTGTGTCAATCAATCAATTGTCCTTAAATGAACATAAGGCCCAGCCATCAAATTAGCATGCAAGAAGATCCTAGAAATGGTGAGAAGGAGAATCACCAACAGTAACGGGAAAAGGGCTGGTTAGATAAACCACATGCCTCCCAACTAGCTAAAACTAGTGATGTACATTGAAGAACAGGCAACCTTTCATAAACTCCCAATGACTAGTTACGTCAAAGAATCTGAAGTGGCAAAAGCTACTTTGACGAAGAAAATCAAAATCAATGGAATCGCCTGGCAGACGGAACTACAAACTCATTTGCCTGACCAAAAACTACCCAATTGACATTTCTAGACAAGTGGAACTTTGTCAAACCAAGTAACAAGCCACCTACATGAAAACTGTTACTCTCTTGGTTGCACATAATATACAGCTCTTGCACAATTGCAATAATCAGGCCCAGTGTCATGTTTTTCTAAATCCACATCCTTCAAACATGATCACCACAGTCAACACTTGCTACTTGATACTTCAATTTCAAGAACTAACCCAAAAGGAAGTAATCCAATTCCAGGATAGGCATGCCCACGACAAATGATATCAGGCAACATTGGACATAATTAAGGGAACCTTGCAAACCATAGAAACGAAACTTATGCTACAAGCATAGAGTATTTTGGGTAGTATGAACAAGAATAAGCCAACACTTCAAGTTAATCCCAATTTTGGCCACTTTTCCACAAGAAAATCAAATATTTGGGAGTTCCACATAAAAAGCAACTTGAAATAAGTTAACCAAGGACCATATTGCCAGATCAATATTGTAGGAGATCCATGATTTACCTGGAATGATTCAACCATAACATTCAGACACTAGAAAGAAATTACAGCCTCTGGCATAAAAGCAACAATACGTGCTACTTCTAAAATTGACATACCTTGGTTTGTTCATCATATTTGCCACCCTGCCACCATTAAAAGCTCTAACCCGAAGAGGGGCAGCTGCAGCCCTACGTGCAGCCTCAGCAGCCAAAGGGAATCGGTTCCCTTGGAAATTTGATCTTCTTTGAGCTAGAACCCCCTGATTAACATACATGGAGCAGAAAGCAGAAAATAAGATTTGAAGTCGATGTGCACCAGGACATATAATAGATTTATCAAGAACTGCAGTAAAACTCACACACCTGCCTAACAGCGGACCGTGAATTCATATACTGTCGCACCTTCAAAGCCTTCTCTTTAACAGAATGATTAACAGGTTTCTGACTTTTATTCTGATGGTGAAGAAAAAAGCAGATTAGAATTCAGTTCACTATAACATGTTCAATATTCAAAGCGTTTGTTGAGAAAGGAAAAATCTTACCGATGCCCTTGGCAGCTTCTTGTTTTTATTTGAAGAATTTTTGGACATTTTAATGATTTGATCTAAAAACATAGAAAATAAAACTAATCAGTAAAAAGTTTTCTCCCGAAATAAATTGACTTAAAAAGGCACAAACAGCTAATAACTCACCCAATGTCATGTCCATTTTCTTTTCTGTGAGAGCAATTGCTTCAGTTGTAAGTGGTTTAGCTGCCATCTGATGATATAAACAACATTAATTCAAAACTTAGATCGAGATCATTCAAAACGAAGCAAAAGAAGCCACAAATTTTAAATTAAAGAAAGGAAAGGCTCAATCTTAATGGACACGAACACATACATAAACGTTAGTCGAAGGATTAACAGGAAAGAACGCCCCCTTTATGTGTAATTCTAAAAGCAAAATTATACCTAACAAATAATTACTTCAGAAAATAAATAAATTCATGGCAAAACCATATCCACATGTATTTTGTGTTTGCTATTCAAAAGTTATAAATTTAAGAAACCCTAAAATTTTCAAAAATCAATCAAAATAAAATAAACCTCCAATCCCCTAACCCACGTATAGAAAAATAACAAATATACAAATCTGCAAAAGAATTCATAAGAAGAAGAAACAAGAATGGAAAGCCTAGACCGCCGACAAGGGTTTCGGCAGGAGATCAGCCAACCGAGAAAAAGCTCACTAAACAAACAAATACATATGACCGACTTGCAGATAACGAGAGATTCAAGAAAAAAAAATTAGAAGGAACAGAGGAGAGAAGCTTACCGATTCTAAAAGAAGAAATCAAACGAAGAACTTTGATGAGAAAAGAGAAACGAATTCAAGATTGGGGCGAAGCTGGGGAACGTGTTAGGGTTTTCTTATCGAAGAAGGCAAAAAGAGGAAATAGTTTTGCGATAAATTGAACTGCGATGCTTTGCTGTTACGCCAACAGGAAAACGAGTAAGCCGGCTAACAGAAACGAGTGTTTATATAGGGCCCTAAGATTGGCGGATTTCAAGTGTCCCCTTAATTTAATCATTGATCGTTTGATATAATTAGATTTCGAGTCCGTATTTAGTTAAAGCACGAGAATAATTATTACGTCATAAAAAAATCTGTGGGTAATTAAAGAAGATCCGTAGTACAGCTCAGCATCACGACGGTATGAGGTGTTTGACAAATACGAGCTCGCCACGTCATACATTATATCTTTTCTTTATTCGGGGAAAAGTCGTCGGCTTTACGTGGCGTCACATTATTGGTTTAAGTTAGCAAATTTGCGGCTGGCTCCTTTAAGGACATTTCATAGGAAATTATTACCAATTTATCCAAAATAGTCATTCTGCCAGCAAAGGATTAAAAAAGAAAAAAACTCAGAATCTTAGGCCTGAGTAAAAAGTATTGCTAGGAAAAATGAAAATTGCATTATTTTAACTTTAATTAAAGAGGTGAAAGAGATTATTAATATTCAAATAGCAGTTTTTTGCAATGGTAGAGCTGTGTTTGGCTCACCTCAATAAACACAAATTTATTCTATCAAAAGTTATGCCTCTTCTCCACACTAATGTGGAGCTAAATTTTCCTGAACTAAGGGACTTTTAACTAGAAAAAGAATGCCTCATTAGTTGTCTCCATAGATCCACTTCTCTGAGTTGCTTGTATAGCTAACCAATTCTTGTGGCTTGAACCACAAGTTGATTTCATTCTTGGCAGTCTCCGGACCATCACTTCCATGAATTATGTTTCTGCATATAGCAAACAAGCAACTCAACTTCAGATTCTTGCGCGAATGCCGTGCGTGTTGATATATAATATATAAGCAAAAGAAGAAGATTATACCTTCCAACAACCACTGCAAGATCACCTCTGATGGTTCCAGGCTCTGATTTCTGAGGATCTGTTGCTCCAATGAGTTTCCGGCCGTATTTAATGACTCCCTCTCCTTCCCAGACCTGAATGGGTGAGATTAGTTTCGCTAGGCTTGAAAGGACATAGTCAAATAATATAAGAAGTCGAAAGTTTTAGTTCCTCTTTACCATAGCAATAACAGGGCCAGAGCTGAGGAATTCACAAAGGCCATTGAAGAAGGGTCTTTCCTTCAAGTCATCATAATGTTTCTGGGCAAATTCCTTTGATGGAGTCATTATCTTGATAGCCACAAGCTTGAACCCCTTGCGCTCAAAACGAGATATGATTTCTGAAATCTGGAATACAGACACGCTTTGAGCTTAGCTATCTATCATGCATCACTCCAGTAAAAACAACTAAAACTTGCCAAGAGAAGTTGCAATGTGCAGGATATTGTTTAGATTTATTATTTTAATCTATGCTAAGACGATTAAGTTGATGGTACAGGTCAGATGCATCTTACCAGCCCTCTTTGTACGCCATCAGGCTTGATAGCAATGAAAGTGCGCTCCATCTGAATATGACAACATGGTTCATTACACACGCATAACAAAATTAAGAAGTTTGCAGGAGTAAAACAGCATAAATAGTGAAAATATAGAAGTAAGAATATAAAAGTATTAGCTATAGAATCAATAGTGGTTAATTACCTCTGCAGCATGAGCCTCCTGGTCCTGAAGCATGTAAGCTGCAACGATACGAAACAATCAGGTCATAGTTTTTTGGTGAGCAGGAGAGGTATGTGGAATCTATCTACAGAGATCATACTTATAAAGCTAGAGTGCATTTCAGCTTTTAATTTCAAGTGATATAGTCCATTCCATGCTACTAATAATAATTTTCATACTGTTTTATAACCATCTCCAAGGAAGGCACCAAAGCACCAAATTGGTGATTTGGTGACTTAAAATGCCTTCCAAGGAAGACACCAAATTTATTGCCAGAGGAGAAAATTTTGGTGCAATGAATAGTGCCGCACCAAATTGGTGCAACACCATTCATTGCACCAAATAAAAATATGAGGGACCAAGCTGTTAAATGACAACTTGGTATACCTTCAAAATGGAACGACTTACTTCCATATGGGAAAATAATTATAACACCAATTCGGTGCAACACATTGGAGCAAAAAAAACTTGGTGCAAAAATATTTCCTCAAAATTCCTTTTTTGCCCAAATTGGTGCAAAAATTTGGTGAGCACCTTGGAGATGCTCTTGAAATATCTCCAAGGCGCTCACCATTTTTTTGCACCAATTTGGTGCAAAAAAAGAATCTTGAAGGAATATTTCTGCACCAAATTTTTTTCACTCCAATGTGTTGCACCAAATTGGTATCATAATTATTTAACTTTTTATTATTATTTCTACTTTTGGAGTATGATTACAGATTTACCACTAACCAAGTCAAGTCATTCCATTTTGAAGGTAAATTATTTTTTTTTTTTGAAGGAGGGGTAAAATTCATTCATATCTAATTATCTATATAATATAAATAATATTATTTTTATTTATTTATTTATTTTATAAATAATTATTGTTAATACATTTTAAAATATATTTAATATTGGTCTCATTTTAAATATCTAAATGAGATTTCTCAAATAAGATATTTTCTATAATTATTTAAATTTAAATAATAAATTTTTTTATCAAATTATATAATTATCACTTCAAAATTATTAAAAGGATACAAAAGTAATAAATACAAAATTCAAACGACCAAGTTGTCATTTAACAACTTGATCCCACCCATTTTTCATTTGGTGCAATGAATAGTGTTGCGCCAATTTGGTGCAATACTAGTTTTCAACTGGTCCCACCCATTTTTCATTTGGAAGGCACCATTTGTATTTGTCCGAGGTGAAAAATTCGGTGCAATGAATAGTGTTGCACCAACACCAATTTGGTGCAATGTGCAACACTATTCATAGCACCAAATTGTTCAGCTCGAACGAATACAAATGGTGCCTTCGTTGGAAGGAACCTTAAGGCACTTCACTGGAGTTGCCCTAATAGTAGGGAGAAACTTGAGTTATCTGGAACATAAGAGTGTTCATCATCATCATCATCATGCAACTGATCAACTTCATTCCAAGGATGTAGCTCCCCAGAACTATTACAGGGCTTATGAATTTTGACATGATAAAACTGACTATTGAAATTTGAATGTGCAGTATGGATGTAATTGTTAAGGCATGCAATAGGTGGATTAAAAAAGACAGAAAGTGCAGTAGCTGTAAAGTTAGGTCAATGCAGAGATCTATATTAGCCAGTACATGTTCAATATTTGGGAATTTGGCACAATGTTGGAAGAAACTTTAGAAGAAGTCAAGTCTAAAATGAATCCCAGTAAAGTATTTCCCCCATTACCGTGCTAAATGCCAAGTATACTTATTGTCGAAGAGGTCCAGGAAGCCACAATGCTAAAACTTAAGCAAAGGACAAGGCTCCTCTTCTTTCATCCAAAATTGTAATGAAGAAACTAAGCTTGAAAATTATCTCTAGATGGCAATGGATGCATGCATTCAAATCAGGCCACGAACGTAACAAAAGAGAGGACTAAGAAAAAGAGAGTTATAGCCATTCAAACCTGCCACTGGAAGAGCCAAAACTCCTGAAAGCCATCCTTTAGATGCATTGGCAGAAGCAGTCCTTCCATAAGCTGAAGCTAGAAGAGGTGCCTTACCACTGAGTGAAACTGCTGCCGCTGCAGCTACTGCTCGCCCTTCTGCAGATGACAACATAAAAGTTAACATGCTTAAAAACAGAACATATAGCATAATTAAACTCCGAGCATAACCAGTTTCGAGAACTAGAAACCTACAGTTTCATCTACATAAATATTTACATTACATTACATGCTATACAAATTAACATCACATTAATGTAAAATTTTTATTTTTTAAAGTCTTGACAGTCATAAGTAGTTTTTAATCACATGAAACTTGAACAACCTTTACTCCACTAGATCAAACAAGGTAAGGTAGGCCTTAAAAGCACGAATACAGAAAAAAAAATGGAATAAACCTTTTTTCTTTCCCATCTTACCTTTAATAATGGAGGGAAGCAAATCAGTTAAGGGCAAGCAAAAAGAATTGATTCTAAAAGTAAAACTAAAAAATGGTGATTGAGAGTCCACATCAAGAACAGTACCACGTGTTGTGTTCAACTTTTTACCGCTTAAAAAAAAAGTATGGTACTAAAAGATTGGTGGTTATTAAAATATAGACATAAGATCTTTAAAAAGTGGATTTAGATTCTTAAGTCATTTCAGTAGCCAAACAAAGACGACCAGCAAAATTTGCATCCAAACAAAATTGCAAGGTAAATAAAAACAAAAAAGACATATGATGATGATAAACATAAAAATAAATAATAGCAATATTTTATTATTATATAGAAAAGTTAATCTAATGTAACAAATCTTGAAAAAAAAAACAAACAAACATCACGTTTGATACACAATAAATTTTCCAATTACAAACGATTGATCTAAAACTCTAGGAATAAAAAAACCAGAGATTTAGGAATCCAAACATTCAGAAATCAAAATTCCACATTTCATTTAACACAACAAAGTTGATAGATCAGCCATCAGTCAGCTCACAACAAAAAATGCAGGGGAAAAAAATGAAGAAATGTTACTAAAAGTCTGAGATAAATAAAAAGAGATGAGAAATGAATACCAGAGTAAAAGCGAGAGCTTTTGGAAGCTGAGAGGATAGACCTGGCAGCTTTAGAAGCAGATCTGAAAAATTGAGAGCTCATTTTTTCTGGGTTTTTTAGGGGAAATGGAGGAGAGAGCTGAGAGCTAAGAAGTGCTGTGTTTGGTTTGGGGCAGTGGAAAAAGAGAGATAAGGAGTGGAAGAGAGTGAAAGAAAGGAAAAGGCTTTATATAATCTTTTTTAGCTATGAAGTACACTATGACTATCAGTTAAGTCATGAGTGAGATTTGATTGGGTTCACTTCATAGCTTATTAGGTTTGGTTTGGTTGGGTCAAATAAAGGTTACCTCCCAACTGCGGGGAAAAGGGCAGATGTTAAGGTTTGAAACGACATCATTTGCTAAACCCAAACATGTTACATAACCGCTATCTATGTTTTGTTTGTTTGAAACACTTTGGTACTTTTCACGTTTGCATCTATCTTTTTCTCAGATTTATTAATTTGATCCATTCCTAATTAGATTTGCCGATTTGTTGGAGAAAAGAAAAAAAGGGATAATTTGTAGTAGTAATGAAGAAATTAAAATTTACTATATATGGAAAGAAGTGGTCCGTATTTACTACCTATTTTATGGAGATGGGGTTGAAGTTAAAAGGAACTGAAAAGGGGTAATAAACTTTATGGTAGTAGCTGAGTAGATCTCCCCTGCAAGTAATTGTTTTGTTTCTTTGTTTTTCACAAATCCTTTTTCCCTTTACAACTAGAAAGGTGAGATTTGAGAAAAGCAAAGGCTATAGACCCAAGGGTTAAGCTTCTTCTTCATCTCTGGCTCTTTGGGCACAGACAGGAATAAAAGTGAAATATATTATAAGGAAGTTTCCCCTTTTGTCAATATTTGTGGGGATCATTTGTTTGCTCTTAAACTTTAATCTAGATAAATTCTTATGTACAAAAAAAAAAAAAAAAAAAAAAAAACTTTAATCTAAATCTGGCAGATGACTGTTTCTTTACACCATTATTTCCCTTTGTTAAATTAGACACCAAAAAACAAAAAGATTTATCCTCAAACCAGCATCAAGCTTTGTGATTTACACTGGCTTGTAAAGAATTCAGAATTGAGACATATTGGGATGGAATGTTTAATGGATATTCCAGTTTTATGGGATCTTTACTCTTTATATTGTATGTGCATTAAGCTCTTAATCACAAGAAAAGAATCTGGAGAGCTCTCTCCTTAGAAAAAACAGTCAATAAAGCTTAAAGTCTTATGCTTCAAATGATTTCCCAAGATCCAACAGCTTCCTTAGCATAGAAACCAAGTTAGATTATTGAAGCAAACAAAAATCTAAGTCCTCATCTCATTTCTGACTGAAAGAATTCCACCCTAAAAGGGTGTAAATACAAGAATAATGCTGATTTATTGAAACTGCCATCTTATGTACATAAACAAAAGAATTGTTAGTGAGATCTGATAAATCAATTGTAAGCTGACTTCAACATGCAAGTTAAGTTTGATATATGTACAAGTTCTGTTAAGAAAAGGAAGACGAAGAAGAGATCGGTAGATGATTTTGCTTTTCAGATGAACCATTGGGGACTTTAACATCAGAAACCACCTTGCAGTCTGTCTGCAAAGCTGATAGCCAAGTGTCCACCTAGAGAGGGAAGAAAAGAATAAAGGTCAAATTTGATAAACAAAATGTCAGTATATAGATATATAGCAATTAGCAAACTTCTATGGTAGTTTGTCATAAATTCATCCATGCTCCAAGGGTTTCTTTGATCTTCTTTAAAAATGTATAAAACCCGATGGAGATGACCTTTGTTCTTGGTAGGAAATATAAACAACTTTCAAGTTTCAAGTGTTCTCAAAACCTTGACAACCATCCATGAACAGACCTTTGGCATTTACGCAAATATAATCAAAGAGGATCAGACTTTAACTATGAACAGACATGATCAAAATATAATGGCAACTGATGAATGTAAAAACATGCATGAATATACATTGAATTCTAAAGAATCAAAACACTTTACGGCATTCTTTATGGAATAAGCAGCATTTGATCAAAATCAAACATCACATTATTTCTCTTTTAGTTAGCTTAAGTGCCAAAGATCCTATGCAGATTCATGTTCTGTTATCCTCCAAATTTTACTTGGCTTCACCGAAAAATGATATGGAGAATCATTGAATCAGCCTCTAACTCAAGATGTAGTCCAAGTGAGATATACCACTTACACATGCCCAGCTGCATACTTTACAAAATAATAATATGAAGTTGAAGCAAAAACATGCTATGAATTTGGAACAGCTCAACTATACACAGATACCAATCTAAATAAGCATGAAAACAAATACTATATATATGGACACGAGGAATACCTGTATTTTAGAAACATGTGAACACTCTATACGCAGTCCTTGACGAGTCAAGATATAGAAGGGATATTGCGTCCCTTCATCCTCTCTTGTAAAGCTAGGCAGAGAACCTACTTCAACAACATCAGACAGCAGGGTCGAATCCTGTGGGCTCAAATCTGCATAGTATAAATTAAGAGGTTGAGCAGCAGGTAATATTTATACTCTACCAGTTTATGCCGTGTTCATATCCAAACAGCCTATTAAACTATTTTTTCATTGTTAATCATCTCCAAGTCTAATTTGTTCTTGATTAAGTTCAGCTAAAAAAGTTAATGAAAGATTTGAAGTTGGCACTTAATGATATGTTCATTAGAGAACAGGAGCAACTAAAAGTTGCTTGATAACTTCACTTTGAACTGTGAGCACCCTGACACCCAGACTCCTGAACAAAATTTTGAGCCATTTTTCATATTAAACCAACCATGTAACCACGGACAATATGGATGCATTTGTAATGATAATAATATAGAAGAAGAAAAGAATACATCTAATTACCTGTGGAACATAAATAGATGTATATACATTGGCCGTGAAGAACAACAAATCGTGGAAGCCAATCATCGACATCACTATCATCAAGAGGAGCAGGTTCTCCTGGTAAAGCTGTCCACCTCTGTGAATGAAAGATACAGAGGAAATCATTTATCAGAACAGTAGCGGTGCATGAACAGAGGATATACAGCATAAGAGATGAAGTAAGACAGCAAGATATGGCATCTACTCATACAGTTCGAATGTACAAATAGCCAGAAAGACGAGCAGACCGCAGAATCTCATCTATATGTTCTAACCTGCATAAATCAGAAGACACAAATAAGAAGAATGGAGAAACATTTTGTCCAAAAGTCAACCTTGTGGTCAATGCTGCTATGAACTATGAATATATTAGCTGAGGAAAAAACAAATCTGAAGATTGAACTGAAACACCAAGGTTTAAAGACCATAATTTGCAAGTTGGGCCCTGACAACTAGGCATAACTTCCAGTTCAGGGAACAAAAATTTAGAACTCGGGACATCAATTATAACTATTTTTCCCATCATCCCACACTAAAGGTTCAATTCCAAGGATTTAACTGTCAAACATCATCTGTCTATTAGCATTAAACTACGACTAATACAAGTTCTGTAAGCCAAAATATGAATCATATTTGATAAGTCAAGATTCATCTCTCCCTTACCGAGCCTTCAAGAGAGCCTCTCTCTCTTCTATATCACCAAGTTCTGATTTAAGTGATTCCAACTCTGCAGCAGTTAGCTGAACCTGAAATGTATTTTAAGACAATGGTCATAAGGGATATGTGGCAATCAACTAATCCAAAGGGCAAGCTTCAAAAAGGAAGTTAGATGAACCTTTTCCTGACCATCTGCACTAGAACTCCATGACAACCGGCGCAAACTGAACAGATTCAACATGAATGCAGCACTTCTCAATTTTCGTCGAGACCATAAATTGCTAGAGGACCTATCCTAAAGCAGAACCACAATTATGAGATGAGATAAGCTGAAAATTCTTAATCTGTTCTCTTTTGAAACTTTCAGAAAGTGATACCTCGAAGAATTATCACTTGGCTGTGATACAGGTGTTCTGATTTCAGGAGATTCAGCACCAGGAGTTGGGACTTGAAAATGATCTGGAATCACCGTTAACTTCCCAGGTCTGTCATCCATAAAGTTGTATCCACTATAGGAAGAGGTACAAACCTGTGAGCAATAACTAAACTTAAGAAAATATAACAAGATTCCAAGTCCATTATTGGTTGAAGAAAGAGAAAAAGAAAAGAAGTAAAAGACTCTCAACGCTTGCTTACTCACCGGCTTTACAAGTCAGAACAAATATTACAGGAGAACCCTGTATGTCAAAACTTAAACCTCTAAATACAGCAATTCGGCTTTACAAGTCAGAACAAATATTACAGGAGAACCCTGTATGTCAAAACTTAAACCTCTAAATACAGCAATTCTATGACTTTGAAACATTCATATAAATTTGATTTCAGGTTAAGTATATCCTAATGGTGTCTGCAACGATGAGATCTCGATATGCACGCTGAACTCAATCAGAATTAGGAGAATGATTAGTGCTTATCAGCTAGCTAACAAGTATATATATATAGATTTAAGTTAATCTCCTCCTGTAAACTAAAAGGTAAACATATATGAAAATGCATGCCCTTTATGGAAAATAAGCCCCAATCATTCACCAGAGGCATCATTAAGAATTAAGGAAGCCTGAGCAATCATCACTTGCAATACATACAATTTGATCAACAAAATTACTTTGTCCTAACTAGAAATTGGTTAGCCAACTTCAGATGCAGTAGGGACAAGGTTTTTATGAAAAGGCAACATTAAATTATTGAACTTTTAGTACTATTCTTTACATACCTACCAAAAGTTTATCAATTAACCCCACAATTAACTTCTAAAACCATTAGAAAGATGATTAAGAACAAAAAAACGATTGATACCCCTTTGATCAACAGCTGAAACAACTAGAAAGTTGTCCCAAGAAAATAGAAACCCAAGTAAAAACAAAGATACCATGTAATCTAAACGCCGATCAAAATAAGAAATTTTCTTTTTTATATATTAAAAAAAAAAAACAGGGTCAGAAGAACTTACAGGAGTTGATCGCTGGAACTTTTTATCAGGAGCAGAAGGCAAGAACAAGCTTGAAAGAAACAGATAATTATTTTTTAAACGAGAAAAAAAATATTCTAACAAAAGATAGAGAGAAACTTTTTCTATTTAACCGGTAGAAAGAGACTTTTAGACAATAGAAGACGGAGTTAAAGGATTTTTTTGCTCACGGAAAGTGCTTTGACTCTCCTTATTAATGCCCCCAACTTATATAGTATATATTTAAACCATCAGACCGGTCGGTACAGTAGTTACAGTTTCGTTTGAGTTCTGATTTCTGAACTTTGATTGAACTACTACTTAATATATAAAGACAATTATACCCCTATAGGCTAAAGGTTAAGCTAATGATGCCGTCATGCCCTACATTAATATTTTGTTGATTACTTATTATTGTTAGCTGGCAGACGCTAGGTAGAAATCATTGTAAGAAATTCTTTCAATTTTCAAATTTTTATATTTTTCCGGTTAAATGTGTGTTAGGATTTTTTTTTTTTTTTTGAGAGAATGTGTGTTAGGATATTTGTCAGACCATTGATGTGTTCAATATATTATTTACCTTTTTTTAGAACTGATATATTATTTACCTAAACTTACCTAGACTTAGAGATATGATAATGCGCCATGTTCTAAAGTGATAATCAAAAAATATAAATACTTCACTCTTTTTTTGACAAGAAATATAAATAAATACCTTAAAAGGGCATATATTGTGAACCTTTATAAAATGCATGCATGTGTATATGAAATGACATGAACTAGCTGACTCCATTTTCCTTTCTTGTTCAAGGTATTTATTTGAATTTGCGATTGCTTATGAATAAAGATTGCCTAAGCTTGGAAATTACATGAAATTGTTCATGTTTATAACATCTAATTTTAGAAGGCAATCTTTTTGAATTACAACCATTAAACAGATTAAGAAGCTTGTGATGATAAGGTACGTTTATGATCATGATAGGGAAAAAAATGATGCATTTGGACCCTATTTATACCCAAAACTTGAGGTCATCCACTCATAGCTAGCATTAGCAATAAGTGATATTTTAGATACAGAAAAGAGAGAAAGCATTTGGGAGAGATGGATGGGTTGTTTCAAATTGGTAGCTTTTGTCATGGGATTTCAGCTCTTTAACCAAATGTTTGGGCGGAAACGATTTTGCATTCCAAGCAATCAAGCAGGTCCCAAGAAGCGATCGTTGTTCATGGTGGAGGATCATGAGAGGTTTCTGTAACCTGTAGTTTCGACAAACCACAGGTATAATAATAAAAAATTCAAGGGATTTTAGACTTTTTTTTTTTAAAAAAACCTTGCCTTTATGAATGTTGAACACAACTCTGAATATTGAATATTTGATAATGTATTATGTTTTTCTTTCTAGGTGGAAGAAGGTAACATGCGTTACAAGTATAGGAAGACTGGAGGGAGAAGAAACGAAGCAGCATGTTACAACAGTAATAATGTTATCTTTTATTCTTTTTGGTACTGAATAATAATAATGTACTCTTTGGTGGGTATAGTGAAAACTTGTCCTATTCAGCTTATGGGTAAAGTAATGTTTGACAACTTTTAATTTTTTTTATTTCACATACCATCATTGTATAGTCCTATTATTGAAGTTGTTAGCGGTTGCTGATGGTAGTTAAGATTTGTTCATTGACGACAATTAAGCCTTATCATTTCTTGAAGGACTAATTAAGTAGTAGTAAAAATAAATCACCAAATCGGCTTCTTCCTTAGCCTTTAGCCTTTAGCCATTTGAACTTTTTGGCCTCCTAAGCAGCAACCTTTTACTGCGTTTTTACTCTCCCGCACGAAATAACCTTTTTTGCTTCATAATTCATTAAATAAAATAAAATAAAAACTATGAACTATGAAGCAATCCAAAATCCAGAACTTCTCTATGTAATTATCAACTAATCCAAATTATCGAGAGCAAAAAGGTAGCCGATGCTTTCCTAAGAAGACCATTATGAGAGCAGTCTTTAATCTTTAGCCATTCAATTATTCAATGGAAATTGAAAAGCAAAGAGATAGTGATGATGGGTTGGTCCACCGGTGGACCATTAAGTACTCAATTGCATTCATTTTTCCGGTGGGTACCTCCAAAAAATCTCGACCGTCCATTGTGACAGAGGTGTACGAGGATGATCAGGCTTGTTTCATTTTCACCCCCACACAGCAAAAGTTGAGAACTTATCCTCATCAAAATTACACTCTCTACTCTCTGCTTCATGATGATCTTGTCACTGTTTTATGATGCTACAAACTATTGTCCTTGTAAACACTTGGTTGGTTAAATTTATTTCCCCGTTGTCTTTTTGTGTGGAGATGTTGATGAATTAGATAGATCCTATCCCATGTTTAGATTGTGCGGCAAATAATCAAAGATAAAAACCAACCACCAAAAAGATAGTTGTGGCCAACATTAGAAGAAAAGAAAGTCTTTCTTCCTTTCTCAACTAAACTGGCTTCTGAAAAACCATGGCTTCTTCCATAACTATCCCAACCCTTCAAGGTTCTCTGCTTCGATCTCAATTCCTCGGCCAAAACCCTATCTCTTCTCGTCCTCACAAGTCATCTTTCCCAGTTGCCAAACAGCCTAGTCAAACCGTTTACGCCAAGTTTGACCTGTTTGAACTCTTGGGAGGTAGAGGTCTCTGCAATGGAGAAAAAGGTGTTGAAGTTGAGCTCAAGAGGAAAGTAGAAGAAACATCATCGTTGAGTTCTACTGCAGATGATGAAGGTTCAGGAAGCACAGCAATCCCAGTTCCAGAAGATGCTTTTGAAAAGGAAATGATGGGGCTAACTGGAGGATTTCCAGGCGGTGAAAAGGGATTAAAAAAGTTCATAGAAGAAAACCCACCTCCACCAAAGCAATCAGTTTCAGATTCTGGAAGTATAGCAAGCCTTGCTACGACAAAGAAGCCGAAACCACCAGAATTGCCACTGTTAATGCCTGGAATGATCGCAATTGTAAAGAATCCTAACAACCCATTCTACATGTACTGTGGGATAGTGCAGAGGATCACTGATGGAAAGGCAGGGGTTCTTTTTGAGGGAGGAAACTGGGATCGGCTGATTACATTCCGGCTTGATGAGCTTGAACGCAGAGAAAAGGGCCCTCCAATGAAGAATCCTAAGTCTGTTGTTCTTGAAGCTATACTAGAGGACCCCAAGTGATGTTCCATTTCAATATATGTCTCATGTATGAATGGTATGCTCTATGTGCAGTTTTAAATATTAAAGCTTAGTTAGGAAACACTTGCACAGAATCTTCCATACATCAAAATCCAATAAGTTCACACATCTTCTGACATCAGGAAATAGACATTAACAAGTAAAATTAAAGAGATAAAGAGATCAGTAAAGGGTTTCAATTATCTTTCTATGTGTTCATTCACTGAAAATGGTATAGCCCCTTTTCTTTTTTCATCACCACACACCAATATCATTAGAAAATTTTAAGTTTTGATGTTCAGATAAGATAAGAATGAGCAAATTACAAGTCCATACAATCATGTTCCTTGTTGAAGCTCCATCAGATAATCAGAAGCAGCCACCCAACTGCCAAAAGTTTATCAAAAACAGATCAATCAATATCTAACAATCTCTTAATCAAAAAATATCTAACAGTCTAAATGGAAAAGACAAAAACTGAAAAACAAGAGAAATTCACTATTATAGTCGAATTTACATGTTGAATAAATTGGTTTAAGGCTTTAAGCACTCGGCATTACTGAAAACATTACTCAAAATAAGAGAAACTAAAAACAAAGGGACAAATCAAACAAGCAATTTAACAAACTACAGATACAACAAAAGACAAGGAAACATAACATAATCAGTTCATTCTCATAAACATACATACCCAAATAAACACCAAACCTCATAAATAATACCAACATTCCTCTTTCCTAGGTATACTAATTCAGTATAGGTATGCTTTAGATCCATTTGACTGCTTCATAACATGAATAGCTAGGGCAACCTGTGTGAATTCTCTGATCTAGTTGCTTTCTAGAATAACAAATCATCTAACTTATTAGTCATTTTCCGCCGATTCAATCTTATTCTCACATCAGTTTATATAGTAATCATAGACATAGTCTAAAGCTGTCAACATAAATGTCCAATGCAGGATAAATGTAGGTAAGAAATCAAAGAGAAAACAATGAATCTACGAAAACAATGTGAATATGAGGGTTTGACATACCAAAATAGCCTCAATTTCCTCATTGGAAACAGGGGTTCTTTTAGGCTGAAGAGAAGCTTTCCCTCCAACAGTTGCAGGAACCTTAGAACTAGAGAAGAAAGTTATATCACCACCATCACCGGATTTTGCAGCAGCTTGACTCTGCAACCCTGAACCTACAAATTTGATTCGATTTTACCCTTTTAATCAATACCCATTCTTATGCATTGTAATGTCATGATCAGCATACAGATTTAGAACAATTTGACTTGCGATTACAGATTTGACCAATAAAAAGAAAGAAAAAAATCGATCTTTCCTTAAGAAATCATATATAGAAATAAAAAGAAAAATGAGATTTGATCATACATTAAGCAATCATGAATAAAGAAAAAGAACAGGAGGCCATTAAGAGAAAAAAAAAAAGAGATGGGCAAGCAAAGGAGTGAAGAAATACCAGAAGGATTGGGATGTCTTTGAGGAAACTTGATGCGAGGGATTCTCTTCATCGCTTGCGCTGCGTTCATCTCTCTTTGTTTTTCTTCTGCTTTGGAATTTCTCAAGAAGTTTGACACTATTTTTCAATCTTCAATTAAATAAGGAACTCTTCTTTTCCGCTTTCAGAGATTTCGTTTTCCATAAGAAAGCGGCGATGTTTCGGGAAAGAGAGCGAAAATATATTACTCAAAAAAATGACTTTTGTTCTGAACCAAACGCCACCGCTTTGACGGACCTTCTTTTTTTTTCCCCTTTTGGACCAGGGCTTTGACGAAAGAAATTCGCATTGATCCATTTTAATTATAATAGAAAATTTAACGTAGCTGAACCCAAATAAACTGAATTCCCACGTAGGACAACGAATACCATCAGACCAAGCCCAAAAATTTTCGTTCTAGATCTAAGCAAAAAATGATAAAACATGTCAAACGAAGCCCAAAGTACGATTTATCCAAAAAAAAAAAGGAAGCCCAAAATTCGTGTACAAACAAAACCAAATGATAGCTCCAAATGTTATTAGGGTACCAAGGTTGTTGAATTATTGATTGCAACAATTATTGATTCAAGTGGTTCTTACATAAGAGCCTTGCAGATTTCCGTGGTATTGAGTGCAAGGAAAATCAACAATTATTGATTCAAGTGGTTATTACATAAGATCTCAATTTGGTTTAATAGTCATTTTGCCCTGTACTTTGTAAATTTAGGATAAATTGCCCACTTAATCTTAAATTGTGAATTTAGGATAAATTGCTCACTTAACCTTAAATTGTGCGGCTTTATCCCGAATTTGTAAAATCATGCCAATTTACCCCTTGACTTGACGGTTGACTAATGGATCCATTAAGTCCCACCAAATTTGCTAATGTGATTTTCCCTAGCGCTCATGTGGGGTCCCACCAAACCATTTGGTGACACAGCCCACATGAGCACTAACGTGAAAATATCGCATCAAGACACCCCAGTGGTTAAGAGTTTGGGACTTCTTGTGAGAGGTCTCGAGTTCGAAACCTGGGATGGGCAGGGTGGGATTATGGGAAAGGAGATGACTACCTCTCATTGTGTACTTCATTTCAATATCATGTAATATCATGTTCATAAGTAGCAAAAAAAAATCTTATGGGACTTAACGAAATCCATCACGTGAATGGGAAAATGACATGATTTTACAAATTTTTGTGGCAAAGTGCCACAATTTAAAGTTCAAAATGGTGCTATCAAACCATTTTAATTTTGAATCTTACCGATAGAAAAATTGGTGCTATAAAAACTTCTCTATCCAATGCGACTCACACCGACTCTCTAGAATTTTTAAACTTTAATTCCAAATGAATATTATAAAATTGTAATTATATATGTATGATTTTAATTTACATAATAATAACAATTTGTACGGCTCTTTAAAGCTCCACCCTTCAACTAGATGGTCCAAGGTCAGTAAAAAAACAGACGTGCTAGAAGGGTTTGAATCAAACCGTGACTTTCATGAGTAAATTCAATTATTTTTTTGGTTAAACATTAGTAAATTCAATATATAGATTCGAAGTTTGCCTTTTTTTTTCCCTTGAAAGGGAAGGAATTAGAAATTGGTTTGGAATTCAGGATGTTTAGGAACAAAAACAAACGGCATTGACTTAAAAATCCCAGTCTTTGCCTCACAAAGAGTTCTAAAATTAATAATCAAACCACGCGTTTTCTATTTATAAGAAAATAACTTAAACAAAAAATTAATTTGAAGTTAAACATGTGTCATTTTCCAAGACTGAGTCAGGGGGCGGAATCGTTCTCTGTTTTTAGTTTAGTCCCCTGATTTCTATAGCAACTAGCAATAATTTTACAGCAAATGAACAAATGCCAAAGCCCTCTTTCATTTTCAGAAACTTGTTTTTGGTTTAAGGTTTGTCGAATCGGGCATTATCTTTTCTTTCAAGAAAAATCTCAGCTTGACTTAATGACCGGATATGGTTTTAAATTTTTCAATAATTTTCTTCGTAAAAGGACGGTTATAAATTATAATGTGTTACATGCAAGTTACAACTTACGACACAACTATAATGCATCATCAAAGCTGTCAATGCCAATGGCATTCTAGTCCTTTTTTGTTTAAATTTTTTTTGAAATTTGCCTTAAATCACGTTATATGTTATTCATGAACCTCTTTTATCAAGTTGTGTCAGACTTCAAATTGGAGAAATCGAAGGATAATTCTTTTTGACTCTTCAATTTGTCCCTCCAACTTGACCCTCCTAATAATTAAGAAAATAAATTAAATCTAGATTTAGCCCCCTAATAATTAAATTAAGAAATTAAATTCAGATTTAGCCCCTAGTTATAAAAATGTGGAGAGTTTGAGGGTAAATCCCTTGATTTTAGGCTATTATTGAATAGGGTTTTAGAAATTATGGTAAGTTTTCTGATGACACGTCAGGAGGGACAAATTAGAGGGATAAAGTTGGAGGGTCATGTAGCAATACTCGAACTCGAAATTGTCTATTTCAGTGCTATTAACACTAATAAGCAAACATAAATTATAGCATTGAATTAGTTTCTAAATTTAATTTGAAATGATACCAAAATATTGAAGAAGTAGCCAAATTTTAATAGACTTATGCTTTTCTTTTGCGGGGCGCATGGTCTTGGATGCATGCAGTAACACATGTGTGGATCAAAAAGTCTACATTTCTACAAGGTGAAAATAGCAGTAGTAGTACAAAAACATGGTTCCAAACTTCTCAGTCTTCATTCAAAATGGTAATTTCACACTGAGAATTCAAGAATTTCTGGTGAATTTCACCTGAACTTTGAACAAAAGTCACAGAAAAGAAGGGGAAATTAAGGAAGCAGAAGCAGAAGCAGAAACAAATGCTGTTGCTGATGTACTTTTGTCCACAGTTTTGATTACAAACAGGGAGACCAAAACTCTTGACAGTCAATGCTACTTTCCAAATTCTCTAACTTGACTAATATTAACAAATGCTTTTCCTTAATTTGGTCCTAAACTCTTAATATCGTGCACTTGACGCCCTGACCATTTTCCTTAAGCCAAATTTAAACATTCGAGAATCACGCTTTTGCCCCCAACAACACTCTCACCAATCACATTAATGCTGAATTTCCTGTTCCTGGACCTCCCCTGTTTTCTATATAAACTCTCCTTTCATTTAGTTGCTTCCCACACCACTCATTTTTATCAAAACAAAAAAGGTGCCGATTAGTCAAAACAAAACCTATATCTTTTTTTCGAAAAAAAAGATGTTTACCTTTTTAGCTTCTTTCTTCCAGAGAATTTTATCTGGTGAAGTTCTTGAACTTGTTGAACCCATCAGTGCATCCAAGTTCATATACAGAGATGAGCTGTGTAGGAAGAATAAGAGTTATAATTATGATGATTCGATTTCAAGTTCAAAAGTACCATTGATCAAAGTTGGAAAAGATCATGAGAAGAAAGATGATCAGAAAACAACGATCAGAGTGAAAGTGAAGATGACAAAACAAGAAGCAGCTCGATTGCTGTCAAAATGCAAAGATGGAGGAGTTCTTGAATTCAGAGATGTAGCTCGTGAGCTTGTTCATCTCCCAAAGGATCGTGTTAGCGTTGTGACGTCATCACCTTGCCCTGGTAGCCATGCAGTGCTTGATAGTATCCCCGAGGAGTATTAGACATATAGCATAGTTTTAGTAGCCATGATGAGAATATTTCTGTTTTCAGGTTTTCTGTGAAAATTTTCATAAAGGAAAACTTGTTTAGGCACACTGGTTTTTTTTTTTTTTTTCCTTTTTTATAGTATAATATTATTGAATGTAAAACACTAAAACTTTTGATTTAATATTGGGTTGAGCTTGAAACGAAAAACTAAAGGTACAAATTAAGTGTCATGTGTCATTTAAAAAGATAACAGTACTTGATGAAGATGAATGGTTATGTTCTTGCAATCTTTTGCAATTTTCCACTTTGAATCAGAAATTCAGAATCCAAACGTGCTTAATTTTAAAAGCTATTTTTTGAATACATCACATTAGCAAACAATGGCTCTTTGGCCGGCAACTCCAAGGAAGATCTTCGTCCATCAATCGCCGAACTCTGCCAGACCGGTTAATTAATGCTATTGAATGTTCATAGTCGACCCTTGCGAAAGCGATAGGCCATGGCTACCCGTTGAAAACCACCTTATTCATTGCAAGGAGGCGGAGGACCAAGGGCGGCGTCGTCTGATAATCAATGCTACGTACCTTAATGGCCTAATTAGTAATTACTATGCCAGAGCTTATCCATATAGTTATTACTTGTGTTAATTGTTAAGGATTCACATGTGAGTCAACATCCTAAGATGGATTATTGGAGTAGTTTTAATCTAGACTTTTGAGTTCAAGTTGATGTCCGACATGTATATAAGTTGCTCGATGAGCCTTACTGGAGCAGACAGGATCTGAATTCCTCTCCCGAAAACGCGACATCTAAGTATAATAAATCTGCACATGAATGAATGAAAAAACAAAGTAAAAAAAATGTTCGGAGCTTCCTTCCTTTCTTTTCCTATATATATATGGTAACTAGAACTTAATTTCCATCCTCTTGGGACGTTTATTGCAGATATAAGGGATTTTCTTCACAGGGACTGTATATGTTCTTTTCACCATACATTAAGAGAAGGCAATTTTAGTGCTGACAGACTTTCGAAGCTTGGCTGCTCTCTTGATGATGATTGTATTGTCTATCGTTCTCCTCCACAAGAAGTGCTGGATGTTTTGCGAGCGGATATGAGAGGGGTTGCTTACCCCAAGAGTTTCCAAATGATGTAATTTTTTGTTTCTGGTTTCAACGAAAAAAAAAAAAAAGAAAAAAAAAAAAAAAAACTAGAACTAAATCTTCTTGCTTTAGAATCTTTAAAGTTTAAAGTGATCTAATAGAATCCTGAGGATGTAAGTTAATAAAGTAGTCAAATACTTCAACCCATGTCGATTAAAGCCAAGAAATTTGGTGTAAAAAAGTGAGGCTTAGACTTTAGAGCAGTCATTCGAAGATTTGGTGTTTTTAGTCGATGAATAGAAGCGAGATCCATCCCTGATTCCTTCCCTTCAAGTGTAGCCCACTTGTGACTTTTCTTATCCCATTGCATTATTGCTTAAACTAAAAAGAAGTCTCGAGTTTGCTCACAAAAAGTCAAGAAAAGTCTAGCCGGGCATAGACAATTAATTGGGCTTTGCACTTTTTGTTGTGATTGGATGAAAAGGGGCCCACTTGACATTGAGAGGTTCGTTGGCAGCTATCTATTGGTGGGGGCCCATATAGTTACTTGGACACATCATTGACATGATCAACACAATTTGGAAGCCCAATTGAAGATTGATTTGATTTATGTCACGTCAATGTATTTGCTGGGCTCAGATGTTTAAATCCAACTCATACTCTAATACTAACTCTCACTCCTTTTTCTTACTGTTAGCCCATATATGGCCCATATTTTATCTCTCTTTTTCAAATGGAGGGTGCCTTCTTTTACCAAAAAGAAGAATATATTGTTGTTACAACATGCAAGAAAAGACTCACATATACTATACTAACAAAGAAAATAAACACAATTTACCTAACTTCAAATTCCCAAAAGAAAATCACCAAAAAAAAATTCCCAAAAGAAATACTTGGGAATGGATTCTATTAATACTCTTAATATACTTTGATGATGAACACTAATTTATAAGGGCTTAATTAAGGTTCTAATTCTTCATCCTGATTCTTAGAGCATCTGATTCAACCTGATCTGACCTACTTAAAATAATTCCATATTGATTAATATTAGTATAATTCAAGAAAAACACTACTAGACACTAGTAAAAGAATATCATGATTATGAAAAAATGGAATAAATTGGGGTCAAGGGCACTAAGTCCTTGATTAAGAAATGCAGTTTAGAAGTTGATGCAATGAAATTGTAATTCAAAAAGTTCAACACTTCCAAGTTTCAACGCGTAAATTTTGGAGGTTTACTTTTAAACACATCAATCAAGACACCCTTAATCCCATGGTTAGTAGAAAAAAGTTTCATTTTTATTGATTTTGTTTTCAAAAAACCCAGTCAACTAAACACCTTCTTTTTTACGAACATACACTTAAAATCAATCATAATCAAAAGAGAATAGCAGTAATTAGGAGTAGTATATGACTCGGTTTTTGATTAAGATATGCACTTAATTGGAAGCTTAAGACACCGTCAAATGGTAGAAGAAAAGATCAATTGCTTCAAAGTCTAACCTACCAGAAAGTTTTCGACCTGCAAAACTTAATTTAAGCACTTTATTATTGTTGGGACCCCAGGAAGCAATTTGATTAATGATTAATGATTAAATCCCTGTTAATTTCCTTCATGTTAGTAAACAAATTTCCCAAGTTTTTTACATAGTAAAGTAGTACTACTCTATAATGAAGAATGACTAGTAGAAGTTGTACTTACGTACGTTCTTCTTCTTTTGTAGGAGTATTATTGTATACAGTCCCCCAATCTTGACTGTTCTTAGGACTAAACTCGGTCAGAAAATCAGACCAGACAAATATTTTAACAAGCTGGCTTCTCTTCCATTGTCTTTCAACAGGGTTTCACAAATCAGTGGTTTGTTTGCCATTTTTTTTTTCTTTTGAACTTTAAAAGATGGACTTTTAATTCACAATACCAAAGTTGTTTGCAATTTTTTTTTATCCCGCTATTCAAAGCTTTACTTTAACTAATCCGAATCCAACCCGCGTCACCCACTTGGTAATGGTGGTTTGCAAAATTATGATAAGATGAAATGTTCAAAAGGGTAATTTTTTTTTTAAATCCCATCCGCTATTCAGAGTTTTATTCTGACTAACCCGAATCCAATCCGCGTCGTGCATCAGGTCATGGTAGTTTGCAAAATGGTAAGATGAAATGTTCAAAAGGGTAAAGGAATGGAAGGTTTAGAATCAGAAATCAAGTTGGACACTTGTCATTTGTTGAGACGTTGTTGCTGAATTTATAGTTATGGCAATGTATTTTGACTATGTCAACCTCTGTTTTCAAATTACAACATCAAAAAAATGAAAAAGCAGAAAAAAAATTGAAACTAAGAAACATGTCTCTTGCTGCCTCAGGCTTCTCTGTCTGCGTCTTGATGGGAAGAGAGAATAAGAATTAGAATTTGCAAACCAAATTTGGTTGATTAAACTTAAAATGACTTTAATTCTTCTTAACTAGTCATTCCATTGCTTATAACTTATACAGTCTCCAGAAACAGATTTTATCAACTATAAATGCTGGAGCACATCTTTCAAATGGCATAAATTTGATAAATTATCAGAAGTTTTACTGTCTATATATATAGTATATATTCAACCTCAAAAAGGGGATTCTTCAAGTACATATGCAGAAATCTAGATTGATTAACTCCAGAAAGCTGGAAAAAGGAACAAAATTTACATATCCAAAATTTCTAGCTAAATTCTAAGACAAAAAGAGACAATCCTAACTTGGTTCATCACCCAAAGTTAAGGGAAGGATCCAGCAAAAAAGGGAAGAGTCTGATCCCGCGGCCATACATCGAGTTACCCAAGTAAAAAGATATTCTAAAAAAAAAAAAAAAAAAACCCTTAAAAAGAGAAATCAAGGAAGATAATTATGAAAAAAGAAAAAACAAGAAAGATTAATGAAGCTTCATGATCTGTTCATTTCAAGTAGTCCTTAGTTCATCGTCTTCCATGATACTTTCCAATGAAGGTCGCCAAGAATCAACTTTCCCTCCTCCTGCTCTTGCTTTCTCCATTTCTGACAAAAGTTGTTCCAAGCTCTTATTCCCTCCCTTATTATCCTTGAGCTTCATCAAAAACAACTCTAGTTCTTCCTTTGTAAGCACTATTTTCACCTTAACACTCCCTTTCCTAATATTTTCATAATTTTCCACCTTCTTCTCGAACTCTGTTTCTTCTTCATGATGAACCTCTGCTTCTAGCTCCTCTTCTTCTTCCACCTGCCTTGATCTGGATACCCTCATGCAATTCCCCATGATATAATATTGAATATATTTCACTTTACTAAAAACCCACTCTTTTGATCTTTAGTGGATCAAAAACAGTCCCAAAAAGTTGTTCTAAGGGATTTTTCAGAAAGGAAAATTAAAAAGAGAAATGCAAGTTTTCTTAGGACTCTGTTTGATGCATGCGAAATTATGGAGCGAAGCTAACAACTTGTAAGGGTATTTATAGACAAAGTACTAGCTACCCCTTGTATTAATTAAAGGAAAATATAATGTACTTACTTAGACTTATTTTTTCTTCACGAGACTTGATTTTTCTGCATGCTAAGCGACAGACTGAACTGTCTAACTTTATTTTAAAATGAAACTATATATATAAAACTATTTGCATATAATATTTATGTCATTTATTTATTAGGATTTAGGAACACTCTAAATCATATCAAATTCAAATGTGTACCAATTAAAAAAAAAATGTGTACCAATTAAAACCGTGTTAGAACATTGGGCAAAAAGGACAATATCTTTTCACAAATTTAACATTCCAGCTAGCTCTTCGGTGTGATATGTATATCTGTCTTCTCGTATTATTAATTTAATACAAATATATATATACTATATTTTTTCTTTGCAAATTTTTAAATTTGATAGGAAAATTCAAGGAAGAGAAAAAGCAGAGAGCATAATAAATGCCGGGTGTCGGCTTTGAGATTAGTAAGTGTGAATACGAGCTTTACCATACTTCAAAGTTCAAAGTGAGATGAAATCCATATATCCATTAATTAACATAAGATTTAATCTTCCTTTTGATCAAAATTAAAGCTTTTCCCAACTTTTTACTATATATCTTTTGATTTATGGATTTTGGGTCCTATTAGAAGACAATAATATGGACAGGAATTTGACTAAAGATTGATGCTAAAATTTGCTGCTTTTAGGGTTTATTTGGAATTTGCTTAAAGCAGAAATTAAACATAATAGAAAGGTGTGGGTGGGGGATCAAAATCCTCTGCCCCCATTTTTGGTGCCCCATAGTGTCCTAACCACCAAATTATGCCATGTGTCCCTAGTATTATATCTTGTTTGTTTTCGAGTTTTAACGAATAGTAAAAATCCCAAATAAAACCAGGTTTAGCCCCAAGTTAACAACAAATAATTATATATAAGGGTTAGTCCTAAATTTTAATACATTCCTCATAGGGTTTTAGAATGAAAATATAAAATTTAATTTAACTAGGCAAACAAGAAATAACATTAAAAAGATTTCAAAAAAAAAAGAAATAACATTAAAAACTGGAAAAGTAGACGTGTCATTATTTGGTGGATGAGACACAGTAGGGCAGCAAAAAATGGGGGAGGATTTTTATCCGTGGGTGGATGCTAGTCCATGCTAAATAACAGAGAAAATTAACTGGCTTTGTAATATTCTTATTAGAGAAAAATAATATCACCCTTTTCTCCCAAAGTTCCAACTACTTTCTTTCAAAAGGCAACTACTAGGAATCATAGTGACTCTCTCCAAAAGAATCATAATGAAATTTCACGGAAACAAAGCAAAAATATTGGAAATTTAATTTGGCATATATATATAATTGAGGCTAGCTCAAGCAAAACTTAGGTAATAATAATATATAAGTCAGTTTGGGAATAACTTAATGTTGTAAGACTCAAAACCCCCGACAATATCACGAGCAAGAATAACTTGTTCAGTATTAAATGTAGTGCAAACTTATTTGAAAAATGAAAGTTGAGTCACATCCACCACGGCAATTAATGGTCTTTATTCATATTTAGAAATTAACACCGACGTACGACTACGAGACGAGTTTATAATCAAAGGTTTCCATATTTATGAATAAAATTATACGTTAAAATCAATAGTATATACTATATACTACCAATTTAATTTCTTTCTTTGTTAATGGTTATTGTTTCATGAAAGGTAATATAATATTAAAATTTTTTGATATTATTGGAAAGCTTTTGTCTGCATGAAAAAGTGGCAGAATTTACGTAGACAATGTTCACGAGACTTTACCTACTTTTAGATCTTTTCTGTATTTTTCTTAATGCAAGGATTCTCTGATGATTAAATAGTACTAATTAATCTATTGTGAACACAAGCTAACGTCAATTAGTTCTCTTTTTTTTTTAGCTTTATTTTTTCAGCGTTTTCCTTTATACAATTGGGTGAAAGGTAATAAGAAATTCAAAAGTAGTATAACATTAGAAAACCTCGACACTACTTTTGATGATTAAATCACCACTACCATGATAATATTGTTTAAGCTTAGTGGTGATTTTCGTTTGCAAAAATATTATTATTAGTGTATTTTTTCTTTACCTTTTTTTACTTTCTAAATGTCACCTTAATTAGTTGAAAATGTCATTGATGATCACCAGATAATTTATCTTCTTCCCACAATCTATGGAGTACTACTTTTATTGTTAGTAACTTTTTAGAAGGAAACTAAATTCAGAATCCAATCCTCAACAAGTCACATTCATATATCTACGTAGTTTAAGAATATTAACTATATAATGATGAGTCAAAAGATTCTCAAAGATTCCCAAGAGCTTTTTTTCTTTTTTTTTTCCCCTAAGAGAATTTCAATCAAATATCTATATAGAAGGTTTTTCAAAAAAAAATATATCTATATAGAAGGGACAAAATTTACATGCGAAGATTTGTAACCAATTCCATGATCCAACTATGATACATCTAATAGTTGATCTAACAATCCGAGCGTATAAGATTCTCAAGAACTAAAAAAATATGCTCATTCGTGATATAATGAATAATTTGATTTTATCCATTTAAATATGAAAGAAAATTAAAAACTTACAAATATTGGGGAGAAAGTAAAAATCTAACCTTTTTTTTTTTGATAAATATGTATGTATTCATCCGAAGTAGCAGGAACAAGAACTGCTACCAATCAACCAAATACAATGAGTTAAGTTGCAAAGCAACTACCAGTTTAAATGCAAACCCCAATTGTTACCAAGAAATGTGTTTACAGAGTCCCTAGCCACATTACTACATCCATTAAGTCTAAATTTGTGAATATCTGAAATAGCAGTAAAAACTTGATCAACAGTCTGCATTATAGTAAAAACTTAATTAATATAATAGGAACCTCCTTTGCCCCAACCAGCCGTCCGGCCATAGACTATGGGAGGACACCCCATCCTCTACGGATGGGTAGCCAAATCAACAATCAGAATTGAAAAATCTAACTTTGAATTCAATGGCAAATATCTAAAATCTTAACCAATAATTGCAAGCAATGTGTATTATATTAATAAATGAAGTTTACTTTAGGAGGAGAGAAATTAATGGAAATTAACCATCGACTTTTTTGTTTTGTTGAAATGTTTTGAATTAATTAAGGTTAAATTTCTGTCTAACCACGTGGTCAGCATATCTGTAAATACAAGGTGTGAACATGCGATTTCAAATTTTTTATGCTCCAAAAGTTCCATCAGCAAAATTGTACCCTCTCCCTCTTTGTCATGTCCTTTCTATAATTTTCTCCTTCCGACTACAAAGTAAACTACCTACGTACGAAGCCACACCATCTCTCAACAAACAAATAATTAAACAATAACAATTCTTTTTTTTATTTTTATTTTTTTGCTTTGCAAGCGCATATCGTCTGCAGATTGATTATTTTCTTCTGTCAAACTGAAATTTGTATATAAAGATGTTAATTATACGTAACTTAATTTGTTCAGACTATAGCTACTCCAATTATATATCTTAAACTATATCTTAATTTTTTTTTTTAAAGAAGTGCTAATTAACTTTGTTGAGCAAAAGTTCCAAAGGCACACCCAATTAATAGGTAGGCAAATGCAAGACCAATAATTAATTTATAATAATATATTAATTTGGTTCATATTATGATCTAGAGTATACTATATATACAAACTGCCAACTAATAACGGTTAACCTTTGCCACTGCTGATTAAGACATTCATGGACAAGAAAATTTGGAAGAGCCTCCTCTCTTAATTAGTCTGAGGTTATCATGACGATTACTGACGTTATATATAATTCTATACCCATCAAAGAATTCAAAATTAAAATATAAATGCATTGGAAAAGAATATATAAATAGTGTAAATTCAATGGATCAACTTCAAAATCAAATGCATTTGAATTACTATTAATTAAGGAAAAACTATATTATATAACACACCGACAATGAAGTTTAGCATACTACACATGTAGGATTTTTTTTTTTTTGTGAAAAGGACACATGCAGTATTTTAAAGGTGACATTTATCCTTTAAAGAATAGTTTTGTATTTTAAAAATAAAATTAATTTAGAAAATAAATTATATGTGTCAATAGAGAAAATGTTTGATAAAATTAATATTACCTTTGTCCCAAATTATCTGACTCTTTTTGGGATGAATGTGTAGCCCTATTTAAGACCACATTCATCTAAAAAAAGTCAGATAATTTGAGACAGAAAGAGTATATTCACATTTTCTCGTGTCAATGTATGACGCTTTTTTTTTGTCCAAGATAAAATTAACAACAGCCCTTATTATTAGGATTAAAAGTTAAAACTAATAAAAGAGAAGAACGGAAATTCTTAATTTAAAGGAGATATGAAGATGAAATCGCTATCGAAAGATAGGCAGAGCAATAAAAGATTAGTCGACAGTCTCCTTAGATTAGGTGAGGGGAGTGACTGGTTTCTAATATTATACTAGTAGTAAAGTAAAGGGCTGGTAACTGTGGAAACACATGGAACAAAATCTTTATTCATTTCCTCGAGGATATAACTACAACCTAATCTTTTGTCTTCTTGCTGACAAAAATTTTGATGTTTCTTTTGACTGTAAGGATTCGCAGTGAACCAACAACAAACATTCAACAATTAATATGCTCAGCAACCAAAACCTCATGAATTAAATACCAAGTTATGGGCATGAAAACGATGCAATTGCAAATGCATTCATTTTCTGTTTTCACTATTCCTCTTTTGTACAAATTCATAGTTAGCAGTTCATTGTTTTAGAAAGCATGGATGAAACTTCACTGTTTCTTCTTCTTTTTCTACTAGTTGGAACCAGCATTTTCCTCCATTTTACTGTTTTTCTCGTGACTTAATGGAAGTAATCTTCTATATGTATAACATAATATATTCCCAAATGTTGGCTCTACTAGGAGAATTTTGTTCATACCTTTTGTTTGTTGTAATACCCATTGCTTTCACCAAAATTAAAGAGAAAATGCAATGCTCCATCAAAAAAAAAAAAAAAAAAAAGAGAAAAATGCAATGGTTCCTCTCGGCTGTTTATCTCGTGAACTCAATAAACTTCAAGACCTTTTAGTTAGCCTTTGGCCAAAAAAAGACTTTAGTTAGCCCTGGCAGTAAAGAGGAAATGAGAAGCTGGGCTACAACTCAGCGGCCCAACCATTGGGAAGTTTAAGTTATAACCAGGGCGATTTCTCACCTCTTCACATTTTCAATGGGATCTTTTAGCAATCATTTTGGTCAGACTCACTCTAAGGTCTAAAACTCACACAATCATTAACATTAAACAGGATTTGCCACAGTTAGAAGTTATTTCCTACTAGATTAAATAGGAAAACTTACTACAGGAGATGAGCATGCGTGTGCAGAGCACACCCATATTGTGAAACATGGCACTTGAGCAAATACAGAAACACAGTTAATACAAGTCATTAAACACAAGTGCAAAACGGTTCACAACATATTAGATAAGTCTTAAACTTCAAACCTAAATGTTTGCATACCATTGCTATGTTTCTTCTTGTACTCAACTAAGGATAACTTAAAGCAAGTGCAGCAAATTTCCAAGAAAAGCTTACTACACACGCCTTCGCTTGTTTTTAAGGTTCTCAAATATCTGGTTGATATCATCTGCTGTGACTGCCTTTGAAGGATCAACAGAACCCTGATTATAAAAAAGTAGACCACATGTCAGTAGATCTGACTTTGCAAGATAAGTGAAAAACTAGTCTGAGAGTATAGGAACATGAAAAATGAATATGGCATCTTGCAATGTAATCAGTAAAGGTTAGCGATAGAAAAGATACATAATCAATGGCATACCAGGAAGGAACGGAACTCATCCGTAATGTCTGCAATGCCATTCAGAATCTCCATCTTTTCTATATGGCCAAGATTGTTAAAGAAATTTACTGCAGCACCCTCCCTTTGCTGTAAATTTTCTTCCCTCTTCTGCTTTGCTGTTTTTTCATACTCTGCTATTGAGTCCTCCTTGTCAAGTAGATAACTGATATGCTTCTGCTTGTACATATCCAAGCACTTGTCACATCTGCATAGGGTATCTCTCCAGTTTTTAGAAAGAAAAAGGGGTTTACTTTCTGAAACAAGTGAGGAATCCATCGAGTCTACTCCAAGAATACAGTTAGCATGTGAACTGGCAATATTTGTGGACAGACTTGAGCTGTCATCTTTCTGAGAGCTTTCTCCAATGACAAGCTTCTTACCATCAGATACAGATTCAGAATTAGCATCAGCTACCGCATTATCCTTTTTGGAAGAGCCGGAGGACTTATCATTTTCAAGCTTCTCAGCTCCACCATCCGTAAGAGAGATGTCTTCCACAACACTCTTATCCTTGCTATTAGTAACAGGAGCAACAGGCTGTACCCCTGCTGCCAGTATGGTTTTAGGGTATAGAGTCAGAAAAGAACAAACTGCTGAGCATGCCTTGCATATGAAATCTTCATAAAGAGGCTCTCCTTCCTCATCTCTGGGGATCTGTCATACAAATATTTTCAGATATAATCTCCGGTACAGTATCAATAACTCAAAGAATAGTGCACCAAGCCATAGCTAAGTGGCAGTTTCTTTTTCATGCCTTCCCTCAGCTTAGCTATTATACACTACTTTACTTGAGCCAAACTGATTGTTTAAACATGTCAACTAGGAAAACTGTAAGAAAGCTAATAGATTATGATCAATACAAACTAGAAATGCTCGCTAACTTTATTGATGTTTATTTTCAAATAATTAAAACCCATAACCATCATTAAAGAGACAAGTGCATACTAGAACAATGCCAGAGGCATCATGCTTGATACAGTCATACAGAAAGAACCCTCTAAGAGGGCAGCAGCAGAATAGCCACCAAAAGTTATGACCAGCTATGATTCAACCAGCCAGCAGACTCGAAATCATAAGATAAAGAAAAACTATGGCAAACATTAACATGAATGGGGTATCTTTAGATTTGCCATTGATTTTAAAAGCAAAACAAAACGGCATCAGCATGTCATTTTATAGTATATATGGGCACAAACCAATGAAGATAAAACCATGTTATGAAAATGTAGAAGATGCAACAAGCTAACCAACCTCATTGGGAGAGTTGAGACTGATATGCTCTTCATGAAACCAGTCCTCACACATACAGCACTGTATCATCTCTACTTGTTCCTCGAGATCTGGATCTGGATAGGGACGATTGCAGGTGCAGTATAAACCTTTGAAATTATGATTATATGAATTCTCAATATTCTCTACATCTTTATTTGGAAAAAGCTTGCAAGAGAAATCTCCAAATTTTGAATTTCCACAGTCACACCTAAAACTTCTCTTGGTCCAAAGTTCCAAAACCTTGCATAATTGCAACAATGAAATTTCCACTGAATATAAGCAGACAGAAACTAACAGTATACATTATTGGTACAAAGAAAAACAAGTAAAATAAACACATTGTCGAAACAATCTTGAGCATTTTGCTATAGATAAAATGTCCAGCCTAAAGTAAATAACTTATGTCCAGTACTCAAGTAAGCATGCAGAATTTCAAATGGCCATAGCCCATAGGAACTTTTCAGAATGAAAATCTAGCATATCCCATGTTTAAACAACTCAAGCACTGTTAAATCAATCTCAGAGTTCCTCTGTTATGAAAAATATAAGAAATACCTCATTATGCTCCAGAAAAGCAAGTAACTGATAGATAATAAGAATGTAGCTTGAAGCCACTCACAAGAAGCATAGTTAGAAATTGGAAGCTGTGAGCAGCATGAATTTTATGTGGTTAATGCTAATTAACTAGGAAGAAGTCACTGTTATTCCAATATAAAATGAAGAAGAAGAAGAAGAAGACAGAAAGAAAAACAAGGCTGCACAAGTTGGAAATATCATGATGAAAGGAGAAAACCCCCAAATCAAGCATCACATTTACTAGTACTACTCTATAACAGGGATTATGACCATGTCAAGTGCAACTAAACACTACTCAAAAGGTCATGGTCAGAAAAAAAGCAAATACCGGAGCCTGAAGTTCTACTTTAAAAATAAATAATTTGACTCACATCATAGGAGTTCTCTCACTAATAACAAATTTAAGTTTTGTATTCAGAATGAAAGATAAAATCAAGTAACAAGTATCTCGCACAACATAAAAAGGTTAAGCAAATTAGAATACCTCATGGCCATCATGACATGACAAGCAACAAGCAGTGCAAATTCCAGCATTCCCATCAGGGGTGCATGTCAGGCACGAGAAAATTGCTTGTCTCTTCATGTAACCCTTGGAGTAGGTACACTGGTCACCCTCATCTCCACCCAAAACCAAATCTGCTTCCTTTAGATAAAAAACAAAAAATGAACTGAATGTCCATAAACAAATAACTTAAAGAAGCAGAAAAACATCAATGAAACCAATCAATAGTCAGTTCAATTTTCTATAATGGAGAATCATTTGCATAAAATACTTGTTCAGCCTAAATTAGGATAGAAGTTATATTCGACTAATCACAATCTAGTGCGGCATAAGGTGCATTCTACTCCAGAATAAAATAGAAACACAATCTTCATCTCGTGTAGTTTTCTCAAAATTTAATCAATGCCCAGTTGTCCACACAAAGGTTGACATATAAAATATCTCTGGCTTGAAATTTCTGCTCGGGAAAAGCTAACAAACGTAGATTTCATCTTTCGAGCAAAAACGAGACACAGGATATCGACCTCAAAATTTCCATGTCCATAAACCAGACAAAAGACCATGCCCCTAAGACCCTAACGAAACTCGCCCATTCCTGCAGACCATGATATCAAAAACAAAACCCTAAACCGAAAAAGAGGGAAAATAAAGCTTACCAGCTCTTCTTCTTCGATACTCTGAAGATACTCATTGATTGTCACGGTCTGCTCACCATCATCATCGAACTCGGAAGCCATCTTCCCCAAATCACTTGGATCTTCAAACCTGAAATTTCAATCAAAACAGGAAAAAAAAATGGAAACCATTAGAAGCAAACCATCTCGGAAACCAATATTTCTAGTTTTCTGGGATGGGGAAAACACAAGAGCATGCGCATATCCCACAGACCATAGCGAGAAACCCTAACATTTAAGGAAGATACCTTTCTAATCTGGCGAGTAATAAGAGATTTTACGCCAGGTTGAAAAGGGATTAGATTATAATAATATATTGTTGATAACGGATAATATTACTGTTGGAGAAACGCGAGAGGGGAAAATGAGAGAAATTGGAAGAGTGTTTGGGGATTGAGAATTTGAGATAGGAAGAGTTAGGGTTTTTATATATGAGTGAAATAAAATGTGTGTACGGCCATTTTCCCGCCACAATGTACCCTTGTTTAATCAAATTCTACATTGTCCGTTCCCTCCAATTTGTGGAATGTTAGTACTAGTACTAGTGGTAGTTACAAATATTCATTTTATCACCTAATGTTTATAAATTAGTATATACTTCCTATATGACAAGATAAAGTTTTGGTATAAATTTGGGGATTGCTTTTTTCTTGTGTGTAAATGAAAGAACAATAGGCAAATATTTTATGGAATGGGCTAATGCTTGTGTATTTTATATTGTATTGATGCAAATTAGTACATGATTTTAAGTGGCAAACAAATTAAGAGGTTTCGTTGCTAATATGTTACTTTAATTACTATGATGATAAAATAATAATAATAAGATGAATCAATCTTGCACTATGAATTAGAGTTTGGATTTTTTTTTAATGTTTAAGATTTAGAAGAAATGATTTTATATTATATTACAATAAGAATGTTATCGAATCAAGATTTGAGCTATGGCGAAAACGAATTATATTTATATATATGATTATATGTCTCTATGACTCTATTATCATCATATATTCCACTCCTTTTTATATCTTCTTAGAATAAATTTTAGAGTTCTAATCAAACACTAAACTCAACAAAACTAATTAAGGCTAGTTACCTTTTTGCTTCAAGTTAAATGAGAAATCAAAGTCCTTATATATGTAATAGAATACCATCAAATCATGCTATGCACAAATTCTAAAATCACCCATGTTATGGGAAAAGCATTTCTGTTACTGTATGATAAACATTAAAGTTTTTAAAAAATAGACACAAAGAAAGATAGATACTACTACATTTTAGGTGCATTTTCAGCTCCAATAATACCATCAACGACTTGAAAAATCGATTTATTAATTCCTTCCTTCACTTCTATCCAAAAGAACATACTATAAAATTGAATTTATAAATGGTGTAATATACGAGTATTGAGTAATGAGTAGAGTGTAGACATACTATGAGTATTGAATTTATGAGGCCAAAAAAAATTAGAGTGTAGACACTTTGAATCAAATGCGCCATTATAGTCCAACTCCGTAAAGATACGGGCTTAAGCCCAAAATTTAAAAAGTTTGGGTTTTCAAAATGAAATTTCTCTTATCCCATATTATAAACAACCAAAATTTGCTCGGCTAATTCTCACAAATTTATTCAATAATCCATCTGAATAATTAAAAAAAAAAAGAAAAAAGAAAAAAAGAATGGAAGTAGGCGCCGGGGAGGCATGTGTGGTGGCTGGAAGCCTTAAAACGCCGACAGGTTTGTATGGTAGATTAAAAGTGATTGGATTTAAATAACCGGCTGCTAAAAATGCTATGCTAATTGCTAAAGCTAGTCATGGTTAGTCTTTTAAATTTTAATAGTATTACTCTTTTATTAGTTGGGTATTTTCAGTCAAAGCAATAATTAGAAATATGGACACAAAAATAGTTTTCATGGCCAGCAAAGCTCGTCTAGATGCTTTGAAATTCATAGTGGATGAGAAATTTTTGGTAGTTAATGATTTGAATTTTAAATTATCATAATAATATTGTTATTATTTTTTATTTAGGGTTTATATCTATTTATAGAAAAAAAAAACAAGTCATTTCAAGTAACCATCCAAATCGTCGCAAGAGTGAAAAAATAATATTACCATCTACAAGAAAGAAAACTATATACTACATAAAAACAAAGTCAATTTTCAGTTTTGACATGGGCAACATTTAACAATGTAAAACGACGGTGTCTTTTCTAGAGAAATAAGCTACCATTACCAATGTGAATATGAGATGCAATTCTTTTATACTAGTTGACTCATTCTCAATTCAAGAAATTTAGAGATGACAAAATTCCATGCTCATAATCAATAATTTTACCAAGAAAATTAAAATAAAACCAACACGTTTGACTTGATTTCACTGCCTACTATAAGTAGGACATGAAAATTTATTCTTTTTTTTTTTTTTGGTATTGGACATGAAAAATTATTCTAAAGAACAAAAATAGCAAAATCAAAACAAAAAGTTGGGAGAAATGACATGACACTTTCATTTCTTTTAGTTTTCATAATAATAGTTCAAAACTTTGAATTAGTCTATTCTATTAAGTAGACAATTGGAATTGGGAATTCTAAAAAAAACAAGCTGACTAGTAATGTAGTAGTAGTACTATAATAATACGAGCAAAAGGAAAAGAAAGGAATGAAAATAAAAGCAAAAAATAAGTACTCAAATCAAATGCTCTTGCTGACCCGCCATAAAAAACACTTCGAGTGAGAACATCTTAACCGTTGGCATGCTTGACAAACTCAATCCAAGCCATTAGATCAGATATTAACATGTTACTTTCCAATTCAAATATAATAAATGTCTATATTATATTCACCGGAAAAAATAATTTTCTTTATTACTATTGTTATATTTAACTAAACACTCTAGGTAAGTAGGAAAATTTGTAATAGGGACCCTTTGTATTTTTTATTATGTTGATGTTGATGAATTTGACCAATTAATTCAACTTACTACTATATATTAGGTGGTGCCAATGGCTTTTAACAACTGTATAAATAAATTAAGGAACCATTTGCTTCGGAATTGAATGGAAAAATCATGGTTCCAAAAGGGAAAAAAAAAAAACTAAAACGCCTATTAATCAACGGTGAAATAGAGAAGATTTATATAATAACACGAATCACAACTAACATGACCAAACTTCACTACCCATTTCTGCATAGTATTTATATAATTCTGCATTATATATATTTTTTAGTAATAAAAAAGTTCAGATGAGGGGAGGCCGCTCTAATGCAGGATTATGACATACCATACGTTTCAGAGAGGACTTACAGTGGTACTTACAGACCACCCACCAACAAAAACCGTTGCTACGACTCAAACAACAAGCCTTAACTAGAGATCCAGAATTTTACTAACTCAACCAACCTCAACTATGCATTTGTACAAAGTTTGAAATCCTTTTTTGGCACATAAATGTGGTAGATTTTTGTACAAGGGACTACCACAAATAAAATCCAAAATCCATTTATATCATCTCTCAAAAAAAAAAAAACTGTCTATATCCACTTGTCAACTTCCTATTGGGTTATGTCTACCTGATTGTAGAAACTGCACACTCTTCAATTGGAGAGAATTAATTGCTTAAACTATCCTACTACGCAAATCCTCTCCTGACTTCAAAGACTTAAAGCTAAATCAATTTAATTAATTAATTATCCCATAAAGTAGGCTTTAAAACTCTTATACGTTCCGTTTCTACTCTTCGCACAAAAAGAAAAATAACAAAAATGGCTCGCCTAACTCTTCTTCTTCTTCCTCTCTTCTTCTTTTCAGTACTTTTTTGTCTTCAAAAACCAGCAAGTGCTCAACCCTGTCCACCATCTTCCTGCCCTGGCGGCGAGCCACCAATTTTGTTCCCTTTCGGGCTCAGCTCCTCCAGCAACCGAGGCGGTCGTTGCACCTATCCAGGTTTCGGCGTTTCCTGCAGCAACAAGACCGGCGAAATGGTCCTTAATCTTCCGGGGTCCGGAGAATTCATAGTCAGATTCATCGATTACGAAACCCAACAAATATGGCTCAGCGACCCCGACATGTGCCTCCCTAAACGCTTCATAGAGTCTTTCAATTTATCAGGAACTCCTTTCAACTCTGAATTCTGGGACACCTTCACGTTCTTCAATTGCTCCGCCGCAGAAGTGGCTGATTCTGGGTTAATGCCATTCCCATGCCTTAGCAATGATAATTATTCCGTCGTGGCTTCCCGGACAGCCGTCTTCACGAGTAATTCGGACAATAGACTGCAGTCTACGTGTCAGCCTATAAAGACCGTTACAGTTCCGTTTGATTGGTATAGATGGATGGGCGGCGTCCGGTTAATTTGGTCTCAACCCGATTGCGGCTCATGTGTTCAACGTCGAGGGGACTGTGGGTTCAAGAATCGAACCAGAAGGGAAATTGGGTGCTTTAATTTGCCAAGCCAAGGTATGTTAATACAAACTAACGTTATGAATTATGATTAGTATTAGTTTTCTTTTCTGAAACGGTGAACTTCAAAAACTGATTAGTGATTGATATACAATGAATTGTCTTCTGCTCTGATTGATTCCTGTCGTTTTGATTTGTATGGGAATGTTTAAAATCTGAGTGAAACTTGAAATGGAATAGATGTTTGATCAAAGTCAAAGATTTATTAGATGGGGCATTGTTTTCATCAATGTGAAAGCGATCCAAATAGTAATTAATTTTTTAAGATTATTATTATAGAATAATTTTTGTAGTCAAAACAAGAGAGTTGGTTTCATTATATTTATACTGACGGTGCTACAGAGCAAAAAGATCAACGTTACTGTATGCATTTTGAAATTCATGACTGTCGTCAGCCATTACATGAAAACTCCTCAGAAACTACTTAAATGCGTTGTTTAATCTATTTAGGAAAAGATGTTTATGGAAAAAGTTTTAATTTAGAGATTATTTCTTTTAATTCAAAAACAACTGAGAAGTGCTTCTCTCGATTTTCCGTTTCCTCCATCTTAATAAGCTAGGCCAAACGCACCCTTAAGCTGTTAAATAAGTCATGGTCCCTTGGTCAATATTTTGAAACAGAGAGCTTTTGGGGCTTGATTTTTCATTCCCTGCATTAAATTTATTTTACATTGCAGGTGGTAGTAGTCTTCCAAGGAGTGCCAAATATGGTATAATCATAGGCGTTGGAATTCCGGGACTCTTATGCTTAATTGGGCTCGTTTCGTTCGTTGGTAGCCGAGTGAGGGCTTATGGACATCAACGCAACCTTCCCACAACTGAATTTTCCACATCAATCTCCCCTGCACCGGCTATTATCATAGCCGGACTCGATGGACCGACAATTGAATCATACCCCAAGACTAAACTTGGGGACAGCGGGCGTCTTCCCAAGCCTAGTGATAATACTTGTCCCATTTGCTTATCGGAGTATGAGCCTAAGGAGACATTAAGGACCATACCGGAATGTAACCATTACTTCCATGCCAATTGCATAGATGAGTGGCTTAAAATGAATGCTTCCTGCCCTTTGTGTCGCAATTCACCCGGCGGATCTTCTGCAACTAGCCCGTCTATATCTTCGTCTTCGTCTTCATCTTCTCTGTTATCACGAACGCCCTAGATGAATTTATTTGTATTTATGTATATATGTAATTGAGGAAGTGAGTTTTGGCCTTTTCTGATATGTTATTGTTGTGTCATGTGTGCTTGATAAATTGGGGTTATTATTAGCCAGAAAACAAACTTTTTGCCCTTCCCAATTTTGTATGTGTTGGGTTTGTTTTAATATATATATAATCCATATAATTACTCTTCCTATTTACTATATAATAACAGTAATAATGAAATAGAGAATGCTATAAAATGGAAAAAAAAAAGGATTGATATCAGGTGCTACCAAATCAATACTAAACCCTCTTTGAAAGGGATCAATATGGGGTAAAGTCAAACGAGAAATGATGATTTCTCATTTGAGAACAATATTTTTTTGAATTCATTTGAGAACAATATTGATTACGAAAGATACCAACATTTTCATCCACGTATATATATTATAAAAAGAAGAAAAAAAAGAGGCAAGGAACGTAAGGTATACTAAAAGTAGCTATTATAAATTCACATTTTTACTATAGTGGTCCTAGTTTTTATAATTTCTCAAATATCTCCATATTATTCTTTGATGAAAAATTTCAGCTTTGATTAAGCAGTTATGTCAGGAGTAAAAGCTGTAGTCATCAACAATTTCTATCATCCATTAATATACTTTTCTTGTTTTCCATTCTTAATTGAATTTGGTGGACAATATTTTTCAATTGCTATGATAATAGTATAGTTGATAATAACTTTTAGAAGTTTTGATTTGGAAGCTAAAACAAGCATAGAAGCTATGCTTTCTTTTATTGCTTGTTCATGACAGGATGATTGAGTGGGCGAGTTATTGAGATTGCTACTTGCAAAGAAAATTGCAAGATATTTTTCTTTAATTATCTAGAAAGTTCTAGCCATTCATTTAAGTTATTTCATTTAACTTAAAGGGTGATTATATGATACATCGACAGTATAAATTTTGGACTCCATAAGCGGGTTGTGGAGTTGACACATGTCCATTTTTTTTAATTATTTAAGTTTTAAATATTTCAATCTAGTCCTTAAGGGACACATGTCACCCTTCAGGATGACAGTGTATTGTATAATTTGCCTAACTTAAAATTGATTTGCCTTATAAAAAAAAAAGGGAAAAAGGATGTAATTTTCATTCTAAGCTAGCAATTCCAATTACCTAACGACAACAGACTTAACGACAATATCTCAGTGTTCTTTTATATTTGTAGACATAGTATAAAATTTTTGATAGAATACATGGATGATCTTACAAATGAAGTGATGAACTAAAATTGTGAAACTTTGTTTTCTAGATCTTATCTCAGTTTTATCTGTAATGATGTGTAGACAACAAAGTGATTTTAGAATGTGATTCTAAATATAATCTTGAAACAGTAGTGCTCTGTTTTGATATTCTGTGAGATCAAGTTCATTCTTAAATTGGTGACATTATTATCTGCAGACTGCAGAATTTATAAGGGAATTCTCTAATTTGTCTGGTTTGTCATTGGATTATCTGAATAATAATACTAAATTATACAGCTATTCTCTTACGTACTCGATACTTACCACTAAACAGCTAGCATATCATGATATTAACACCAAACCAATCTTATATATATGGAAAATTTTAATAATTTGCATAAAATCTTTATGTGATTCTCTCTAATCTAAAGTGCATTTTTCAATATAAACTAATCCCAATCTCTAGTTGGGCAAAAGAAAAGAAGAAATGGGTTCTATCAAGCTCTTCCTGCTTCTCTCCTCCCTTTCATTCTTCATTCAACCATCAAAAAGTGAAGGAAGATGCCAAACAGAATATTGCGGGTTCCAGGTGCCAATCCGGTTCCCTTTTCAGTTAATGGCTAGTTTTCCTCAGAGCCGTTGTGGCTATCCAGGCTTCACCGTGACATGTAAAAACGAGACCAAAAAAATCCTAACATTTCCATTTTCCGGTGAATTTGAAATCCAAGGTATCGACTATTTTTCGCAACTTGTTAGGATAAGTGATCCATATGGCTGCACTGCAGGGCGACTCCTTCAAGGATTCAATTACTCAGGTACTCCATTTCAGCCGCCTTCCACTCAAATCTTGACGTTTTTGAACTGCACACCTGATTCAAAGATGTTCATAATTAGTGGAATAATGCCCATTTCTTGTCTTAGTTCTGAAAATTATTCTGTTGTGGGTGTATCGATTGATGAGAGTTCTGATTTCTCCAAAAGGTTTGTTTGTTCGGAGATAACAACAATTTTGTACCCGGCTTGGGACGATGCTTTGTCTGAATTGGTCGCTAATTATATCTCGTTAATTTGGAAAGAACCTGATTGCCAATGGTGTGAAAACAATGGAGGAACTTGCAGATTCAAGAATGATATTACTTTGGATTTAGAATGCCGCATTGATTTCCACCCTGGTAAGCTTGTCTCTCTTTCATAGGACAAATTTAAGGGAGCATCTGGCTAGGATCACCCTTCATATGACTGTTGATCTTAGATCATTGGTGATCTAAGATTATTACTAGACTGGTAATCTATATCACCCAGATTACCAAACCGAAAAAAAAATACAACCAAACGGGTGATCTAAGATTGCCACCGACGGGTGATCTGCAAAACCAAATGGGGTGATCTGAGATTATACCACCCAAGATCACCCCAACCAAACCCGCCTAAAGGTAATTTCAAATTTCTCCTGTTCTCTAGCAACTATGAATGACTTCAATTTGATTTGCGTTTCAGATTTTAAAAGAGATGCCAAATATGCGGCGCTTTTCGTTGCGGTTTCCGGCATGTGCATCATCGGGCTTATAATTTGCATCCGCCGCAAGATCAAACATCAGACACAATCCAACAATGAAGTCTCCACCTTGACTAATTACGTTCCACACAGAGTTGTGGTCGCAAAGGGTCTCGACAGTCTCGCGATTGAAAAATATCCCACAACAGTTGTCGGTGAAAGTTTAGAATTGCCGAAATCAACTGATAACTTTTGTTCAATATGTCTATTTGAGTATCAAGCCAAAGAGGTGTTAAGAACTATACCCAGTTGCATGCATTACTTCCATGTTGAGTGTATCGACGAGTGGCTTAAACGAAGTGCAACTTGCCCTTTGTGTCGCAATTGATAAACAATAAATTAGATTATGCTTTAAAATCATTATTATATCATCAATTACTGTACAAAATAGTACTAGCGGAAGGACTATTCCAAATAGCATTTTGATTTTAGTATATGCTCTGTAAATTAAGGATACATATCTTTTTTAACTATGAAAATTCCAAGGTCAAACTAAGCAAGATTTTATTAAAAAGATTACTAGTATTTTGAACACCAATATATAGTGCTCTGTTTTTTTTTTTAAAGGCATATAGTGCTCTGTTTTAATAATATGTGAGATCAATTTCATTTCATTGGTGACATAATTATCTGCACAATTTCTAAGAAAATCCTCAAATTTGTCTGATTTTGTCGTTGGAATTGGATTTACCGCTATTCACTTGGGTACTCGATGCTTACCACACACAGCTAGCATATTATTATGATATAATATTAACACCCAAATGTTATATAAATCATAAAGGCTGTAATCTTAAATAAGGGCCCGAACTTTCATAAAAATCTCAAATAAGGGCCCCAAAACACAATTTCAACAAATTAGAAGACACACTAAGTAAATTTTTACAAATTAGGTTCTCCTCGGATGAAAACCAATGCTTATCATGCCTACACATCAATTTTGATAGAAAAATGGTGTTATTAAATTAATTAAAAATCAAAACATTTTAATCCAAATAAATTCAATAAACATAGTATGATACAAAATTTTTCCGTGCTTTTTAATTTATATACATCTCACACACTAGTATTAGTTAATATCTTGCACAATATGTCATAATCTACTAAATATGTACTTTAATTTGTTGAAATTGTGTTTTGGGGTCCTTATTTGAGATTTTTATGAAAGTTTGGGCCCTTATTTGAGCCTTTAGTCAATCATAGATGATCAACAACTTTAATTCCATGCCAATTTGTTATTGAGCAAAGAAAAAGGAAGAAAAAAAATGGCTTGTGTCAAGGCCAAGCTCTTCCTGCTTTTCTCCTTCCTTTCCTTTTTAATTCAGCCATCAAGAAGTGATGAAAGATGCCACAGCGAAACAGAATGCGGGTCATCGGAGCCAACAATCCACTTCCCTTTTAGCTTTTCTCAGAGCCAGACCCACTGTGGCTATCCAGGCTTCACGGTGACATGCAAAAACGAGACCCAAAAAATCATAACCTTTCCATTTTCGGGTGAATTTAAAATCGAAGATATCGACTATTTCTCGCAAGTTATGAGGATAAGTGATCCATATGGGTGCACCCAAGGACGTCTCCTTGAAGGATTCAATTACTCGGCTACTCCTTTTGAGCCGTCTCTCACTCAAAACTTCACATTTTTCAACTGCACACCTGATCCATCGATACCCATAATTACCGGAATAAATCCCATTTCTTGTCTTAGTTCCGACAATTATTCCGTCGTGGCTGTACCAACGGAAGAGAGCTCGGATTTCTCCAGCTTGTTTACTTGTTCGAAGATGACAACTATTTTGTACCCGACTAATTGGCAGGATATTGCTTGGTCTGTATCGGTTGCTAATTATGTTACATTAGCATGGACAATACCCGATTGCCGATCATGTGTAAACATTGGAGGGACTTGCCAGTTAAAGAATGATGATTATAGTACTTTGGAATGCGTCAGATCAGCTATCAGATCTTGTAAGCTTTTGCGAATGATTAAAACTTATGTTTCTCGCCAATTGAGGTTGTTTGAGTTGACAAAACTTTGGACCTCTGCTTATAAGGTTTGGGGTTCGAGTCGTGCTAACGGTACTCGTTGATGGGTGATTTGTAAGTAAAGCCCTCACTAAGACCTGTGGCATACCCTGACCCTAGACTGAGGCAGCCTCCTACGTTTCTCATAGGAAATGGTGTCATTTCCCCTGTTTTTCTAGCTAGGTAGGACTTTAATCAGATCATTGACTTCAACTTGATTTGCGTTTTCAGATTCTCATAAAGCTTCCATATGTGCGGCGGTAGTTGCGGCTTCTGGCGTGTGCATCATCGGGCTTATATTGTGCATCCGCCGCAGGATCAAACGACGTCTGACCCAATCCAACGCTGAAACCAGCTCTATCTTAACTAACAACATGCCACGAGGAGTTTTGGTTCAATGGGGTCACGATAGGACTGTTATTGAACATTATCCCACAACAGTGGTCGGGGAAAGCTTGGAATTACCAAAATCAACTGATAACTTTTGTTCAATATGTCTATTAGAGTACCGAGCGACAGAGGTGTTAAAAACATTACCTAATTGTATGCATTACTTTCATGCCGAGTGTATCGATCAGTGGCTTAAACGAAATTCAGCATGCCCTTTGTGTCGAAATCACTAATTATGAACAACAAGATATGGTTTTAATTCACTAATTACTCTTTCTATGTATCATCCAAGCATTGAATAATTGAGGATATAAAAAAATTCCAATGTCAAACAAAGTAGAATTGTATTTTGTACTTAATTATAACCTCAATGAGGTTGTCTAAACAAGGTTAACTTGTAAATTACCAAAAAAAAAATACTAAAATGAACTAATACAAAAAAAGATGGTCATTACTGTTTGTGTTTCTAACCTTGAAGAGAACGACAAGCTAATTAAAGGATTTGATCTCACTAAGCACATAATTTGACTTTGATTAATGTCCAAAAAGAAACATATGACTTTAGAGATTAAAAACTAATTAACGGGTTGTTTCTTTGTTTTACTCTGTATTTTCCAATTAACAAATAGGCAACAAAGAATCAAATTTATCAAATCGATTACCGAACCGATGATGTAAATAATTATAAGCCAAGGTCAGCTTTCAATTTGTTTCCTTGCTTTCTCATTGGAATTAACTGATTATTGATTAATATAAGTTCCATATACTCCATGCTTAGCCAGAAAAACACAAAGCTTGAAAAGAAAACAGAGCAAGGTCAAAATGGTTTCCATTTTCAAGCTATTATTCTTGTTCTTCTTCTTCTTTCTTCAACCCTATTTAATTATAAGCAGTCAGAGCTGTGAAACTACATATTGCGGATCTCAGCAGATTAGCTTCCCTTTTCAGCTGATCACAAATCAAACCAATAATGATCAAAGCAATTGTGGTTACCCTGGCTTCGGCATTTCATGCAAAAACCAGAGCCAAATGACGCTCACATTTCCAAATTCAGGTGAATTCAGCATTATGTATTTGGACTATTTGCCACAAAATATTTGGATTAGCGATCCGCAAGGTTGCTTTGCGAATCGTCTACTTCAGCTGCAGGGATTTGAATTTGATCCCTCTGGTACTCCTTTTGAAATTGATCCTTTAAATTCCTTCAAAAACTTCACGCTTCTCAACTGCTCAAGTGATGCACCTATATTTCCAGAGGGTTCGACATATATTTATTGTCTTAGTGATGACAATAATTCTGTTCTGGCTATACCCATAGATAGGAACGATCTCTTGACATCATTATTATCGTCATATAATTGTGTGAAAATAGAAACACTTTTGGGTCCCATCTATAACCCATTCGAGTATCTTCGGGATCGTATCATGTTGACATGGAAAGAACCAGATTGCAAATGGTGTCTGAAAAATGGAGGAACTTGTCAGTTCAAGAAACATAAAGGTTTCGATGTTGGATGCTCTATAAGTGATCAAGGTATTCATAAATGCTTTAATTTTTGCTAATTAAAACAGTTTTTGATCAATTAGAAAGGATTTATTAGCCTTTTTGCCCCTTAAATTATGATGCTAAGAACACTTTGTTTTATAAACTAAAATCGAGACAATTTGCCTTCTGAATTTTCGAATTCAGGACAATTTATCCCTTAATCAAGGGTAAAATGTTTGAAATTGGAAAGTTTAGTGGACTTATTGTCTTGAATTTGAAAATTCATAGAATAAGTTGTCGCGATTTGAAGTTTATGAGACAAAATGTACTTGACGCAATAGTTCAATGGCAAAAAGGATACTAAGCTAATTAGAAATCTTACTTCCTTTGAATTCATTAATTTCACATTCTAACTTGCACTTCACAGGTAAGTTGCCTATTGGAGTACCAAGCCAAAGACATCTTAAAGAGTATACCAAGTTGCTTGCATTATTTTCATGCTAATTGCATAGATGAGTGGCTCAAAAGGAATGCAACATGCCCTTTATGTCGTGAGTAATAGAATTTCAAGGATATGCACAACAAATTGATATCATCAAGATAATTGTTGTTTCTGAAATTTCAAGGTTTTCCCTACAAAATCAGTAAAATTTTATGATATGGTGGCTTAAAGTAAGCCTATTTCGTTGGATTGTAAGCAATTACCGCGTTATTTCTCACATTTTTTTAAAGATATGGGCGGTAATTACCGAATGAAGGGATGATCTAATGCATTTATTTTGTCTTAGGCTCTTATTTTCCTCATATTTAAATGTCTAAATTTTGTTGCTCTATCAAACCAGTTATACAGGCTGAAAGTGAAACACAGTTCCCAAATGGATCTAGGAAAACAGAGTTCATAATACAAAATCATCACATGTTAGTTTATTGATTCAAAGAATCACTACTATAAGTACTTGTAGCCTCTCCCATCATCATATGTTTGTTTTTTCCAATAATTCTCAACTTCTCTCTAGCTCTTGCGAAGAAGCAAACAAAACTGAATTCTCTTTGTTTTTAATTACCGATAAATTATTGGCATAAATGTCACTTTGCACCCTTAAGTTTATACGGACTGTTACTTTACACCCAACTTTTTTATTTTGATCAATACGTACCCTAAAGTTTTATTTTTGTGCCATGTTGCACCCTCCGTCCGGTAGGTCAAATTGATATGTTACGGCGTTCGATGTGGCATTTTTAACACGTGGCGTGCCACATGTCTCTTTTTTTGCGCACGTTGCATATCATGTGTTATTTTTTTATACACGTGACATGCCATGTCGGACACCGTGATGGATCCGTTTATCCTATCATAACGGAGAATGCAAAGTGGTACAAAAATAAAACTTTAGAATGTGTTTTGATCAAAATAAAAAAAATTACATGCAAATGACAGTCCATATAAACTTAAAATGCAAAGTGGCATTTATGCCATAAATTATTTTTACGGTCCAAATCTCCAAGGCTCAACATCAACCCAAAGCTAAACTTTGGAAATAATCTAAAAATCAGTCTGCTAAAATGTCTTGTCTGATTGGAATGTCCGTGAGTCCGTCTAAGCTATATATTCTCAACTGACTAAAATCTACATTAATCTCTCTGTTTGGCAGGCCATTGATTACTATATACAATACTAGAAATTTACTTCGCAAATATACTTGAGAAATTCATGGAAGTCTTCTCATTCATCATCTTCCTCTTGTTCTCTCTTCATCAACCATCGGCAACCGCGCAAACCTGCTCGAGCGTTGACTGCGGTGATATAACAGTTGACTTCCCTTTCCGGCTCTCAGACCAACCCGCCTGTTGTGGAAATCCCAACTTCAATCTCTCATGCAGAAGCCAATATCCAGCCGTTGGTGAAGACAATACAATCATCACTTTTCCTCTCACCGGTGAATTCAACGTCTACCGTATCAGTTATTTCAGTACGCCAACTTCTTTACTAATCAGCGACCCAAACGGTTGCACCCCAAAACGTCTCCTAGAGGAAATCGAGCTCTCAGGCACTCCGTTTCAGCCAATATACCCTGAAACCTATCTCTTTTTCAACTGTTCGTCCAACGTGTCACGTTCAATAGACTATCCAGCGATAAATATCGATTGCCTTGGCAGTGAAAACTTCTCGATTATGGCTATACCCGAAATCTTGTACACCCAGTCGTCCCAATTGCCGTCATGTCTACAAATAGCAAATATTTCCGTCCCTATTTCGAGTCCGTATTTTTCGCAGTATAGTTTGGGCGAGCTTCTTTTAACATGGGAGGAACCCCACTGCTTGGCGTCATGTAGTGATATTTGTGAACACCATGGACGACCAAAAGCCACCGTATATGGTTTAATTTTTGGCCTGGGAATACCCGCCTTCTTCCTCTGGGTGGTTTTTTTTGCTTTATTACAATTCTAGAAGAAATAATCACGGTTATCATCAGCACTAGCAGAATCCCAGTGTCGAAATATCCCGCTCGGCTAATCAGCCGCCGCAATTGGGTGCTGGTAATGGTCTCGATAGATCAAGGATTGAAGCTTATCCAATTACTTTGCTTGGTGAAAGCTTCCGGTTACCAAGGCCTAACGATAATACTTGTTCAATATGTCTATCGGAATACAAGGCCAAAGAGACAATAAGAACAATAACTGAATGCGATCACTACTTTCATTCTAATTGCATAGATGAGTGGCTTAAGGTTAATGCAACATGCCCTGTTTGTCGCAATTTGCCAGATCAAGAGGCTGCTTTGATTACAAATTCCCTCTTCATCGATACCACCGTAAATGATTAGATATATTGAAATTTTTTTTCTTTTTGGTACCATATGTGTTTTTGTATAAATTGATCCTGTAAAAATGAGAATTTAATTCCTGTCCTGGCATGCTATAATTAGTACAGACATCAGAACATTTCTTTTTAATGTTTTCCATAGAGAAACAGAATTTAAACAAATAAAGGATCTTCATTTCATTGCAAATCAACAAAAGCAATATTTCTAGAGTATGAATAGTTGAGCTGATACAATTGAGTATGTCATGAGAAGAGCTCAAGAAGTTAATAATATTCTTCCCGTTTTTTTTTTTTTTGGCACAAATAATTTGCATCCCGTTTTGAATATACAAAAGATACTTTTTGTTAGCAAATGTGTTTTAGCATATCATACAACAAGAAAGACTAAGCAACTCTTGTCTTAATATGTGTCTATTTTGTTTCGCAATCTCTAAAAAAAGAAAAACAAAAGAAAAAAAGAAAAGAAAAGAAAAGAAAAGGAAGCTAAGTAACCGCATAATATAATTAATATAACTACACATGGTCGACTCACCCACCATAATCAGGTGCGCGACGTGGGTCGGATCCGGATTAGTCAGGAAAAGTTTTGGATACCGGATGGGATAAAAAAAATAATTAATTAAGTACCCTGATAATTAATCTAGCTAGCTTTTAGTGAAGAAGCAAACAAAATGATTTCTCTTTTGTTTAAATTATATATGCACTCCAAATGTCCGACGCTCAACATCAGTCTAAGCGTATGGAAATAATAATCTAAAAATTCAGCCTCCTAAATGTCTCGTCTGATTGGAATTTCTGTTCAAACGTCCAAGTGACTAAGAACTACAAGTAATTCAATTAATCTCCATTGGCATTTGGCAGACCCCTTGAGTATGAATTTAATAATTTCTAGTTTTAAATTGTTGATTCGTTACTATCAAACACTTGCAATGAGAATTTCTTTATACTGATCATCATGAAATTAATGGCTCCTTTAGAACTCTGTTTCTCAATCTTCCTCTTGTTCTTTCTTCAACCATTGGCAAAAGCTCAAACCTGCTCGAGCGTTAACTGCGGAGAAGCGATAGTTGACTTTCCTTTCCGGCTCCCAGGCCAACCTGACTGCTGCGGCAATCCCAACTTCAATCAGCTGATCTCATGCAGAAACCGATCTCGATTCTTAGAACGTGACGCTATTATCACTTTTCCTTTTGCCGGTGAATTCAATGTCTTAACCATCGGTTATTCCACGCCAAGTTTATTGATCGGTGACCCGGACGGTTGCATTGGGATTCAATCTCTCAGGCACTCCTTTTGAGCCAAAATACCCAGAAACCTATTTCTTTTTCAACTGTTCTTCCAACATATCAAATTCAGTAGACTATCCTGCATTAAAGTCTTCTTGTCTTAGTGGTGTAAATTTCTCCGTTGTTCTTATACCCTCAAGTTTTTACAATCCGTCGGTCTCACCGTTGCGGTCTTGTCTACTTATAGCAACGATTTCGGTCCCTCTTCCGGATCCATATTGGGTGGAATACTTTTTGGATGAGCTTCTTTTAACATGGGAGGAACCCGATTGCTTGTCTTCATGTAGTAATAGCTGTGTAAGCCGTAGAAAAGGTTGCCTTGAAGATTTGTATGGATCATGCTCCTCGAAAAAGAAAGGTAATTAGCACATGTGAGAGATCTTTTACGCCTTTTTTTTTCCCTAAATATTCAAATCAGGACCAATCATTTGGGGAAGTGTTCAATTTGGCTTAATTCTTTAATTGGATTGAATCTAATTACATCTAAATCTTTGAATCATCAACCAAATTAATTAGGCCTATTTTCGATGACACTCCTTGTGTATCGTGCATGCACCGTTAAGTAAAAAAGGGCTGTTACCACGCGTAGTACTTAACGGCACGAGACCCATTGGAAAAAGGCTTAATTTGGTTGATGACCCAAATTTTTTATGTCTAATTAGTTTCAATTTAAAGAATTAGGTCTAATTTGAGCATTTTCCTAAATTTTTTGTCTTGATTTGAATATCTACCTTTTTTTTTCTTTCTCTCAACTTCATGCTCATGTTTAATTTTGTGAATTTTTAGGCTTTAGATTAGCAAGGTTAATTTCATTATACATATGTATATAGTTGATATATAGTTTTCTAGTTGTTAAATTTTCGTCCATTCATTGAACTTAATTTGTACTTATAATTTTAGGTCTTTCGAAAGGCACCGCATATGGCTTAATTTTTGGCCTTGGAACACCTGCATTCTTGCTTCTTCTGGTGTTTATGACTTATTACAATTCCAGAAGAAATTATGGTGATAATCAACACCACCAACATCCCAATGTCGAAGTCTCCCGCTCGGTTGAGCCGCAAGCAGCCGCTGCTACTGCTGCGAACGGCCTCGATAGATCAAGGATTGAAGCCTATCCAATTACTTTGCTTGGTGAAAACTTCAAGCTACCAAGGCCGAACGATAATACTTGTTCAATTTGTCTTTCAGAGTACAAGGCCGAAGAGACAATAAGAACAATTACTGATTGCGATCACTACTTTCATTCTAATTGCATCGATGAATGGCTTAAGTTAAATGCAACATGCCCTGTTTGTCGCAATTCGCCAGATCAAGAAACTGCTTTGATTACTAATTCCACATTTTCCCCTTCATCCCAACTAAGAGGAATATGAGGCGTATTAGCTTTTAACTATTTGTGTGGAATTTTTTAAACTAGCGTAAGATTAATTGAATTGTTCTTTTCGTTTGGGTACAAATATTTGTTTTTTTTAATTGGTTTTGTGAAAATGAGAAACAGAGAAAAAAAAAGTTGCTTTTCAATGTTTTGCACAGAGAAACAGAGAGAAGCTTGCATTATTTTCAGGCTAATTGCATAGATGGGTTCAAAAGGAATGTAACATGTTACGTTGTGTGTAATAGAATGCAAAGATTTGCCCAACAAATAGACATCATCAATATAGTTATTGTAGTATTTCTTAAGGTTTTCCCTATAGAAAGATGTCTGTTAAAGTTGATGATAAAACAAATTAATTATTTGTGGTTAATCATTAGCAAATGTGTTTTAACGTCAAGAAAGACTAAGCAACTCTTGATCTATTTCGTTAGATTTTAAGTAATCACCGCGTAATTTACCACAAAAAAGGAAAAGTCAAGTGATTACTCCGTAAGAAGTTTAATTATTTATGGACAAAGCTATGTGTACTATTTCTGAGCACACTACTCTTGTACACTACCATTTATAACCATTGGATATGGACTTAATTTGAATAACAACCGTGGGATATAGGCAGTGTAGCAAAATAGTGTGGCATATGATAGTGCAAATAACTTTACCGATTATTTTATGCATTTAATTTGTCTTTTTTTCCCCTCATCTTTTAATTTTAGGTAACAAAACAGAACAGCAAATAGAAAGGTTGAAATACGACAACAGAGTTAAATACATGCAGAGTCAGAACATCCTTTTATCGATCAAAAAATCATAATATGTACAAAAGAAGTTACTATAAGGAAGATGGATGGATATATATAATAAAAGGAATAGAATTGTTCTTTGACTCCTTCAAATTATCTCAGTCGTATGCATTACAATAGAGAGTCAAAACAAGATGAAAATCTATTATTAATATACTAATAATTGATAAATGACATAGACGAAATGATTCCCTGATGATTCTAGCTTTTGGGAAGAAGAAAACAAAAATGAATTCTATTTTGTTTCCAATTAATAAATTATACATATGCAGTCCAAATGTCTTGCTTGATTGGAATATCCGTCTAAACTATATATTCTCACAAGTGGCTAAAAACCAATTACTCTGTTTCCAGACACTTGAAAATTCTTTAGATTTCCATTGTTGATTCTTGAGTTTGACAACCAAACACTTCATGAAATTAATGGCTCCTTTGAAACTCTTCTTCTTCTTCGCCATATTCCTCTTCTTTCTTCATCCATCGGCAAATGCTAAAACCTGCCCGAGAGTTGTCTGCGGCCCAGTAATAGTTGACTTCCCTTTCCGCCTCTCACAGCAACCTTCTTGTTGCGGAAATCCCAACTTCAATCTCTCATGCGAATTCAAACCTCGAATCGGTGAAGTTCCGGTTATCAGGTTTCCGTTCGCCGGTGAATTCGGCGTCTACGACATTGATGAGTTTAGTACGCCAAATTTTTTACGTGTCAGGGATCCAGACGGTTGCACCGCAAAACGATTCCTTCCAAAATTCAATTTCTCAGGCACTCCTTTTGAGCCAATGTACTCTGAGACCTATATCTTTTTCAACTGTTCCAACAATGTAACACGTTTAGTCGAATTTCCTGCAATGATTATTTATTGTCTTAGTGTTGAAAACTTCTCGGTTGTGGCTATACCCTCAACCTTTTACAACGATTCGTCCCCGTTGCGGTCGTGTCGACATTTAGCGACGAATTCTGTCCCCCTTCAGAGTCCAAATTTAACGCAGTCCAATTTGAATGAGTTTCTGTTAACATGGAAGGAACCTGATTGCTCGTCTTCATGTAGTGATATTTGTGAAAGCCCTGAAGAAAGATGTCTCGAATATGATTATGGATGCCCAAACAAAAAACACGGTATGTTTCAAATATAACTATGAATAAATATTTTTGGCTTATTACCCCTTTCTCCCTGAATTATGAGTCGAAGGAGAGTTTGCCCCTAAACTAAATTCGAGACAATTTATCCCTTGAACTTTCCAAATTTAGAACAATTTGTCCTCTCCATCAGGGGTGAAATGTCTTCAATATAGAAAGTTTACGGGGACAAATTGTCCTGAATTTAAAAGTTTACGATGCAAAATATCCTGATTTGGAGTCCAGGGACAAAACGTCTTCATTAGGCAAAAAGACTAATAAGGCATATATTTTTCCTCATAACAAGCATGTTAGAGATTATTTTCATCTTGATTTGCATAATTTTTAGGCATTTCAAAATCCACCAAATATGGTTTGATTATTGGACTGGGAGCACTCGCCTTCCTCCTCGTGGTGGTGTTTGTGATTTATCACAATTCCAGAAGAAATTACAGATATCAGCAGCACCAGCAGAATCCCAGTGTTGAAATCTCCGGCTCGGCGGAGCCGCAATTGGCTGCTGCAACTGCAGCGAATGGTCTCGATAGATCAAGGATTGAAGCCTATCCAATTACTTTTCTTGGTGAAAGCTGTCGGTTGCCAAGGCCTAACGATAACACTTGTTCAATATGTCTGTCGGAATACAAGGCCAAAGAGACAATTAGAACAATAACTGAATGCGATCACTACTTCCATTCTAATTGCATTGATGAGTGGCTTAAGTTACATGCAACATGCCCTGTTTGTCGCAATTCGCCCGATCAAGAGACGGCTTTGATTACGAATCCCGCACTTTCCTCTTCATCACCACCGCCATAGATGATGATTAAATTAATTGAATTGTTGTTTTCGTTTGGGTACAATATTTGTTTTTGTATAAATTGATCTTGTGAAAATGAGAAATTAGTAGTCATATAAGAACAGTTTCTTTTTAATATTTTAAACAGAGGAAACAGAGGATCTAAGGGGAGAAAAAGGGATCTAATTCATTTCATTGCAAATAAACAAAACCAAATATGGTATGAACAGTTATTAATGCTTTACAGTTTTCCATTTTGAATTTTCAGAATAAAATATGCTAGGATGTTTTATCACTTTATCTCCTCTTAATTAATTTGTCTTATCCCATTGAACTATTATAAACAGATGTATCAAGAAGAATCAAAGAGGAACCTCATAGCTATATTTTATATCTTCTTAGTAAGCAAGAAAAAATGACATGTTTGAACTCTTCTTTATGTCTTCTGTCTCATTTTGTCTGGATCATATGCTTACCTATATACCTAAATGAATTCCTTAACTTTTGTTCTTGTATTTTTATATATTCTTCAAATCTTAAAATTAAAACAGGACTTTTGTTTCGATTAGCACCTGAAGATGGCTCACTTTGAAATTATCTTCTGCATCATCTTCTCCTTCCTTTTCTTTTCTCTTCAACCATCAAAGGCCGTTAATATATGCCTTGTTTCATGTGATAATTTTCAATGGATTCGCTTCCCTTTCAGTCTCGACACCCAAAATGATCGTTGTGGCTATCCCGGCTTCCAGCTCTCATGCCAAAATCAGTCCCAAACAACAATCACCCTTCCATTTGCCGGAAAATTCATAGTTGGAAGAATTGACTACTGGTCACAGGGTATATGGATCAGCGGCCCTGATAATTGCACCCCAAAACGTTTCCTTAAGGGTTTTAATCTCTCCCATACTCCATTTGAGTCTCAATATACTCAGAACTTCATGTTCTTAAACTGCTCATCATTTGGCGCAGCGACGCAACCACCCGAAGGAACCTATATTCCTTGTCTTAGCGGCGACAATTTCACTGTCGCCGCTATTCCAACGGATCGTCTCAATCTGTATGCAGGCATATTATCGTCGTGTTTGGAGATAGTGACGGTTTCTCTTCCGGCTACAGCGAATTCAGATATTAACAATGGATTGAGGTTGACTTGGAGTAAACCAGATTGCTTATACTGTGAACAAAATGGAGGAACTTGCATGTTCAATAGTGATACAGGGCTCGATGTTAGATGCGCCGGCGATTTTCGATCTGGTAGCGGTAGGGTCAATCGTAGCTAATAATTTCCCCTCCCTATAGACTAGTAACTAATTTAATTAAGCATGCATGTTTTGATTTTCGTTGTTATATATAGGTCTACCAGAAAGTGCTAAACTTGGCTTGACTTTTGGCCTGGGAATACCCCTCTTGAGCATCATGGGGATTGTATTTTACCTTCGTAGGAAAGCCAATGATTTCCATAATCAAGAGCTCCCCACGCTGCAAATCTCCGTTCAAGTTACCCCTCGCCGATTAGCCGCCGAGCAAAAAGGTCTCGATGGATCGACGATTGAGGCCTATCCGACATCTTTGGTAGGTGAAAGTGGAGAATTGCCGAGGCCAAGTGACAACACTTGCTCAATATGCCTTTGTGAGTACCAAGCTAAAGAGACATTAAGAACCATCCCCGATTGCAAACATTACTTTCATGTCTCTTGCATTGACGAGTGGTTGAAATTGAATGCTACATGTCCTGTTTGTCGAAATACTACTACAGAGTCCTCTGTTCCAATTGCTTCATCATGACAAATATATATATATTAACAGTAATTATTTAAATTTTTGGGAACACTACTTGGTTTACCTTATATAAATTTTTTTGTGTTTTCGGAAACTGATACTTGTTAGTTGTTCCTCTTAAAGGTCTCTTTTTTTTTCTTTTTTCTTTTTTCAAAGAAAATATGCTGTTATGCGTCTAATCATCCATGGGATATGAAAAGTCCCATTCAGCTTTTTCTTTATTTTCAATCACCAAATATCCTTTTCTACTTTCAATAGTGCAGGCGTGCAACCTTTGGTACTAATGGCGTGAAATTGTTTTCCCTTTCAGACCTTAAAGATTTTTACCAAAAGATAAAATCCAAACTATACATCTTAATCAATGAAACCCATAATTTAAATTCAAATGCCAATAAAACAAATATTCAGAGGAAAATACGAAATTCAAATTAAATAACCAATTAAGCATCATGGGCATCATTTATGACTATATATAAATCTAGTTCATGCATGATGACTGATGAGATTGAGAAGTCAACATTTTGTGTAATGGTTCCAAGTATTTGTTTTAATTGTCAACTAGTCCACAGTCCATACTTGTTGGTATTTGCCAAGGGCTGCTACATAATTCTTAAAATAATCAAAGATATTAACTTCCTCTTTTGTCTCATTATCTTTGAACTATTATAAATAGAATTTTTAATCTACCTTCTGAGTAAGCATAAAAGTGACAGATTTGAAGTCTTCCTCATTTCCTTTGTCTTGTTTCCTTTGAATCATCTGTCTAACTATATACGAAAATTCTTGAGCTTTTCTCTTTGTAGTTTGCAATAACGAATCAAGAACTAAGTACTTACGAAGTTTAGAAGGAAAAACAGAGTTTTAAATTAGCACCCAATATGGCTCTGTTTGAAACCATCATCTTCTTCTTCTCCTTCTTATTCCATTTTCAGCCATCAAAAAGCGTTGAGATTTGTCAGGTTTCATGTGGGATGCAATTGATTCGCTTCCCTTTCCAACTCAACGACCAACCTGACCGCTGTGGTTATCCCGGATTCAATCTCTCATGCAGAAACGAAGTCCAAACTACCCTCACACTTCCCTTTTCCGGCAACTTCACCGTCGTCAACATTGACTACATATTCCAAAATATCTGGATCAATGACCCAGATCATTGTGTCCCTAAACGTCTCCTTCAAGGGCTTAATTTATCTGGAACTCCTTTCGATTTGCTATACCCTCGAAGCTACACGTTTTTCAATTGCTCCTCTGTTTCATCAATAGTACTACCGGCGGCAGCAAGGCGTATTAGTTGTCTTAGCGGCGGTAACTTTTCTGTCGTGGCTATTCCGGCGGACCGGCTTCATGATTCGTTCAAATCTTTGTCGTCGACTTCGTGTTCGGAGATAGCAACTGTTTTGGTCCCACTTTCCTGGACAGGTTGGTCGGATCCTGCAGGCTATGGTATCAGGTTGACATGGAATGAACCTGATTGCATGTCGTGCGAAGCCAGAGCAGGGACTTGCATGTTCAAGCGAGATACTGGCCTTGATGTTGGATGCTCCGGTGGCTTTAGCAATGGTATGTTCTAAAATATTTGCTCTAAAACACGATGCAGGTAGTTAACTTAATACTTTAATTTGTTTGAAAATGCTCTGTTTCAACGAAAAATTAGTTTAGAGACTTTATTGAGGGTTTAGTACCTTTTTGCGACGTTGTAGCATTTGGTTTTGCCACCTAAACTTTAATTTTGGACATTTTACCTCCTCTCAAATAGATTAGGCTAGCGGTACCGTTATGTCACTGACATGACAATACCTCGTCAGATCAACCTGACCCACGTCGGACTAAACCACTAATGTGGCAATCGGCGACGTGATGGTGTCGTTAGGCTAAACGTTTGAGAGGGGACAAAACATTTAAAATTAAGAGTTCAAAAGGTGAAATGTCCAAAACTGAAGTTGGGGGGCAAAACATCCATTTGTGCTTTATTAAGAACTATGAGTTAGCATTAACAATTACTAAAACTTTTTCCCCTTTTTTAAGCTCCATTAACATTGAAAATATCGATCTAAAAAAAAAAACACTGAAATATCGAGAAATCTTTTTCTTTTTTTGGCCGTAGAAGTCTAATTATGAACATCTCATTGATCTCCATAACTTCCACACACTCCACTAGATTTGATTCCTAGACCAAGTTCCTTTCGAAACAAATTAAGGATAGTGGCCTAGTGGGGCGATATACATAGAATTAGGTGAACAAAGGCAAACTTCAAATTGTTTTCGGGGTTTCAATCAATGTGGTAAGGCATCGCTTTCACTAGACCTACAAACACGCAAGGGCTGCAGTTTAATTCATATAAAGCAACTTATTTAAACGTGAGTCGACGCTTTTCTCGTTGCCATTAACCCAACATGCATGTGTTTCATACATATTTGTAGTTACATTTAATTATCATAATGATGTATTAATGTTTCGTTACCTTAACTACTTATGTTTTGTCCTTTTAGGTCTTCCAAGAAGTGCAAAATACGGCATCATGTTTGGTGTTGGAGCGCCTCTTTTGCTCATCGTAGGTCTCGTAATTTACCTTCGTCAAAAGATTGAGGATTACAATTATCAGCATTCCAATCAAGAAACATTCTCAAATTCAGTTGCCCCACGATTAGATGCCGTTGCCAAAGGTCTTGACGGAGAAACTATCGACGCCTATCCGATAACTTTGCTCGGTGAAAGCCGACGATTGCCAAGGCCTAATGACAACACTTGCCCTATATGTCTTTCCGAGTACCAAGCTAAAGAGAAATTGAGGACTATTCCGGATTGCAACCATTATTTTCATGCTACTTGTATAGATGAGTGGTTGAAATTGAATGCTGCTTGTCCATTATGTCGTAATACTCCGGAAAAACCTACTAATCTAAGTTCTGTCGTGACCTCTTCATCATAGCAAATGATTAATGAATTAGATTAATTATTTTCAATTGTCGGATTAATGGTGTAGATAATTGAAAAATATATAGTATTCTTATTTAGTATATCACAGTCTGAATTTACACACTTAGAATTTATTTTTTTGGTAGAAAACACGCTTAGAATTTCATCATACAAAGAATATTAAATGATCTTATCCCATTGAACTGTTATAATAAAATAAAATAAAATCTCCTAAGATGCTTAAAGAGAAACATTATAGCTATCTAGGGATTAAAATGTTTTTTCAAATCGAAAGAACAAAAAAGATTGGAAATAAAAAATCCCTTGGTACCTTGCGTACGCAGCTGCCCCTGTTGGGAGACTCACCCACCATAACCAGGTGCGCGACGCGGGTCAGATCCGGATTAGTCAGGGCAAAGCCCTGGATACCGGATGGGATACAAAAAAAAATAAAAATCCCTTGGTGACTTTTGGAAAATTGGGCCAAGGTCCTTTGGTCCGAGTCCATCAAATTAAACATTACTACTATTAAAAAGGCCCTTGGTCGAACAAATCAAATGCCCAAGATACTACTACTATTTTTTTATCTAAAAAAAAAGCCCAAGATAAACAACCAAAGGAATGGTATGAGTTGTAATTTTTTTTTTTACAATTTTCTTTTATAAAATTGTAAGAGTGTAGCTATAGAAAAATTAAATTATTCTAACCAATTTTTTTGGCCACAAAAATTATTCTAACCATTAAGTATTGTCAATTATATCTTCAATTTCAGTTAGTACAAATAAATATGTTTAAGATTCACAAATTGTAAGAAAATGACACATGACATTTCTTATAGACTTTTAGTATTTTTTTTTTTGGGATCAAACTTTTAGTATGTTTAAAATGGTTGGTATTTTTGACTAATGTAGTGGAAGTGTTTGTTCAAGCTGGTGCAATTGATACAAGGTCTTTGGAATTGTGTTTGGGATTGGAATAGGTGACTTGGAAAATGGGCCAAGGCCCTTGGCCCAACAATCCAATTCCCAAGATGAAAACTAATACTAGACATGGTTTGGGCTAGCTTGACCCAAATATCTCAATTCTAATTCTATCAATTCAAGTTCAATCTACTTAGGCTAAAATTGCCAAATTAAATTGCTCAGTGCAAAGGACGGAATTACCCTCGAAAAGGCACTTAACGTTGGTTGAGGGCAACAAATATAAGTGAGTAAAGTAACCCTCGTTAATTGCTCAACTGTTCTGTTCTGTTCGAAGAGCGCCCTTTTTACTCAGAGCACCCGGCATAACCTCCGCTCTTTCGAACACAGCACAAGACGTTGAAACGGTGAGTTTAAACTGACTTCTACAATTGTTTCGGTCGTTTACTCTGCTTTTAAGTTTCAGATTTGGCTTCATAGTTCTTTGTTTATTGCCATCCCATCTCTTTTGTGATTTCATTTTGATTGGTAATTTATGATTCTCGAGCATTTTTATTTTTGGCCTCTGTCAGATTTTTGTTGTATTTTATTGCTTTAATTTGATTATTCTTTTTTGTTTCTTTTTCTTTTGATTAGAGTAATTTCGGTTCTTCGTATGAATGGCGTTTTCTCGTAGCCTTTCTACTAGAGCAACTTTAGTAGCTAGACGATATAAACCCTCATTTGCTTACATTCTCCGTGAAGATGACCGTAATAAAAATCAACCTTTGAACGAGTCCCAATTTGAACCAAAACCCAGTAATTTTATTCAACAGAGATCTTTTGGAAATGGGTTCAGTAATTTATCCTCGGGGTTTGGTGGGTTGTTCCAAGATAGAAGTTGTTCCCAATTATCTTTCCTTCCAAGCTCGGGTGCGTCTTTTTGTCGATATATGTCAACTACGGTTGGTGATGGCGCTGACAAGATTGGGTTTATTGGTGATGTTGCGGAAGTTCTCAAGGATGGTGCTGTTGAAGCAGTGACTTCACAAGCTCCCGCTGTCAATGAGGTTGCTATTGCTGCTGCTGATTCTGCATTTCCTGTTGCTGCCTTGCAGTATGTAATTGATGCCGTTCATTCTTTTACCGGCTTCAACTGGTAAGTTGCTCAAGTTAATTATTTTTCAATTTTGAAATTATGAAATAGTACAATACAATTCATGACACTGGCAATGGTACTACATTAGGAATCTATTTTGTTCAACTATCAGATCCCTATGTTAAAATTGACTGAATGATCTATACCGATGCTTGAAAGTATCTACCTCGGCTATCTTGTGACTTCTTGGTTTATGCTAACCCTATGATGTGCAATGTTAAAAATAGGACCTTTCTTTTAATGTTATTGATTGACTATTTATTTCAGGTGGGCCTCAATAGTAGTGACAACGCTTTTAATTCGAGGAGCGACTCTTCCACTTTTGATAAATCAACTTAAAGCTACTACAAAAATTGCTGTGAGTAGTTTCACTTGTTTCTGTTTCTTCTTTCCTCGGTATGCTTTTTGTACTTGTAGTGTATTTCTTTAAACCTCAGTTATTTTTGTGGGCGCCTAAGTCTATATAGAAGACATTGTTCTAATGATGACTATGTAAAGTTTTGATGATTAAGCGTCTTTTTATTGTGATGCTAAGACACACCTGGATAATATTAAACTTCTGCATTATTTGATAATGCCAGTTATGTTTTAATATTGTAATACTACTGACATTTAGGTGGTGTGGTATCTTGCCTTCGGACCTTGTTAATATTGCAAAAGGAAAAATAAGAAACTAAGAGGCATCATCTTCTTCTTCTAGTTCCCGAAATTCTAACATGTCTCTCCTTGACTTGCACATATTGGTACAATAAAAATGATCAAGTTTACCCTATGAGTGAAACAGTTATCCATTCCCAACTATGCCTAAGGCATGGACAAGGAAGGGAACTTATGTCTCTCTATTTAGATATTCTTTCTCCTTGTAAGTGGCTTCGATTTTGCAGCTTGGAGACTCCATGTTTACTTTATGTCTTGATTATGAAAAGGGGTTTAAAAGCAATATATATCTATTTTATTTAAGTGTTGGCATGTCTTCCTAAGTGATTTATGTTTATCCTTGCAGATAATGAAGCCACAGTTGGATGAAATCACGGAGCGTATGAATAGGAAGGTCTTATACAGGCTTCTTTTGTTATTATTTTATTGTTTTCTAGGCGATCTACTCTGCATATAACATGTTTTATCTGCTATTTCACATAACCATGGAGCATCTTCAGACTTCCTGGATGTTTTTGTTTCTTTTATGATAGTATGAAAGAAAGTTTAAGAATTTTTTACTTATTTTCTGCAGGGTGGGAATAAGTTTAAAATGATTGAAGAACAGAATGAAATGAAAGAGCTTTGGAATAAGTAAGGAACTTTTTTATCAGGAAAAGCTCATTTGCCTGTTCAGAATACTTGTTGTAGGATAGAGATCGATTTAAATGTTTTATTAATTGATCTGTAGTACTATTCTTATACCTCCCGATACCAAATAACCTTGAATCTCAATCTTAATATATGTCATAGTAGGTTTATAATGTTCGCATTGTCTTAAATCTTTCACAGAGGTACCATATGATCTTATTCTATATATATGAAGTTGAAACAAATGTATGTTAAACTTACGTGTTTTTTATGATAGTTCAGTTCATGATACTAATAGTTGTCTAATTTGTGGCTGATATGAATATGCTTGATATATTGGTTCATTTAATTGTCTACTTAATTGGCTTTACCAGATGTTTAATTGGGATTTTCTTTATATGATAATTGCAGAAATGGTGTGACTCCCTTGACGCCAATGAAAGGGCTGTTTATTCAGGGGCCCATCTTTGTTAGCTTTTTCCTCGCTGTAAGAAAAATGTTCTTGTGATGACATTGTAAAAGCTAGGTTGGTCTTCTAGTAAAATGTAGTAGATCTAGGTTTTTCGCACTGACCGTTTATGTTACTCCAGATTTCAAACATGGCTGAGAAAGTGCCATCATTTAAATCCGGTGGAGCTTTTTGGTTTATGGATCTCAGTACTCCAGATAGTATGTTAATCTTTCCAATTTTGACTGGATTGACTTTTTTGATAACAGTGGAGGTAAGCTTCTTTTTTTGTGGATTATATGAGAGCGTGGAGGAATTGTCATTATGCTTTTCTATTGTTCAATTGCCTTAATTAACTTCTTGATGTCCTCAGTCCAACATGCAAGAAGGTATGGAAGGGAGCCCTCATGCTGGAACTATGAAAAATGTCTCGAGAGTCCTTGCTGCTCTTACAGTTCCGTTTACCATGAATTTCCCAAAGGTTACTTCTTGACTACCTTTTTTGGTTTCTGCAAATTTTTTTGTATGTCATCAGTTGTGAAGATAATATAAGATTTTCCCTAGTCAATTAGGTGATTTGGGTATAATATGTCAAACAAACTCATTCATTCCATTCGCATTGCATTATTATCTAACAAATCATTCTCTGTTTTTGCTAGTACAGGCAATAGTGCCATTTTGAGCTTTCTTTATCTCAGTCAAAAGTCGCCCAACCTAGATCTAAAATGATTAGGATGACGTTAAATGGCTTATCGTTGAGATTAAAGTCTTCCATTAAGAAATTCTTGAATGATTATTTTGCACCTTGTGAAGCTTTTTTCGAAGACTCGAGTTTTCCATTAATTTTTTTTTTGTTTGAAGAATTGAGTTTTCCATTAAGAAATGGTGATATTGTGGAACCTATCTCTAACTCTCTCTCATGCATGCGTGCATGTATACGCACTTTAAAGATTTGCTTCTTGGAAACATTAGCATTAAGAGTTGTTACTTTCAGTGACTATTAATTTTGCTGATAATAGTTTGTCTCATTTATGCCTACAGGCCATATTTTGTTATTGGATTACATCCAATTTGTTTTCCCTCACCTATGGACTAGGTGAGTCCTGTGATTCCTATTTTAACTTTTATCTTCTATGATCAATTGATTTGGCCCAAAATAAATCATTTTACTATAAAACTAAATGATTTGTTTTTTCTTTAATTGTTAAAAATGTCTGACTTCTCTTCTTGAAAATTGTACTTTTGCAGTACTCAAGGTACCCGGAGTGAAAAAGGCCTTAGGCGTTCCTGATATACCGAAGCCGCCACCAGGTTCAGCCACTCAGCCGCCTATTGATATGTTTGCAGCTCTTAAACAAGCTGTCAAACAAATCAGAGAAGCATCACAAGAGAAAACCTCATTACCTGCTGTACCGGCAAAAGTATCAAACCCAAGTACATCCTCTTCATCAACTGTAAGTCAGAGGATTGATATGTTAGAGAAACAAGTAAAAGGAAGGAAGAAGAACAAGAAGAGGTGAGGAAAACCGCCCTGCCAGAACGCCAACCGCCATTAATTTTCGCAAACAGGGGTTACTTGTGCTTAGAATGACTAATATATAGTAGTATATGTTAAAATTTTGCCTCATATATTACTTTTGGTAGGATCCACTATGTTGGCCAATACAAAAACAAAGTAATAGTGAGAGTTATTTTTTTGCAGTTAAAGAGTTAGAATTCACCATTCCCCCCTGAATTTGGGGAGGTTTTGTCCTAGTAACATGTATTCACTGCATGTGCTTTATGTCCTGAAAGAAAAATAAGAAAACTACATGTGGGTAGGCTTTGTGTTTACCCACTCTTAATGGTTGGTCTGTTTCTGTATAGATCATGTATTAGCATTCATTGCATTTTAAGGATTATTACAAATATAAAAATTTAGATGATTTTGAAGATATGTTTGTATCATTAAGATTTGATAAATACTGTTGAGGATTGTGAATGCGGCAGGAAGAATCATCACAGTTAGTTTCAATCTGTGATTGGAAGGCAAGGGTTGAAGAGATGCAACCTGCAATAGGAAAGGAAGTAAAGAACGATGAGAAGGGAGTCATTTTCTTCCTTCCTCTGTTGTTTGTTTGTATTGAAGGAAAGTATTTCAAACCCCCAAGCATAGGATTATAGTAGCGGGTTGGGCTAACTTGTGGGATTTTCAAACCATCAAAATGCCACAAGTGTATTTCTTAAATGTCAAAGCCCAAAACGAAAAAACTGTTAATGATGGGTATCTTGTCTATGTTCTATATACGACGATGACATTGTGGCCAAAAAAAAGAAGGATATATACGACGATGACACTCTAATACTAATTTAATTAATTATTATAGTATATAAGATAAGATATTTCTAAAATAAGTGGTTAGTTATTTGTTCTTTTAAGTAAAGTTTCGACTTTAATAAATAAAAAAAAATATAAGAAAGTTTTATTTCTATGATAAATCGATTTGATTGGAACTAGATTAATCATCTATACTAATTATAATGCGAAAACCTGAGTTTGATTGTTACACAAAAACTAATGAGATATACTTCATATAAAAAAAATGATGATATCACCGCCGGTGTATTGTATAATTTGCTATATACTATATATACTGACGGTATAAATTTTGGACTCCACAAGCGGGTTGTGGAGTTGACATATGTTCATTTTTTGGATTAATTAAGTTTTAAATATTTCAATCTAGTCCCTAGAGGACACATGTCACCCTTCAAGACCCGCTTGTGTAGTCTGCTAAACTACACTGACGATATCTTGTATAATTTGCCATATACTTATATATATACTATATTACTAAAATAAAAGTTGCCCCTCGGGCCCTCGGCCGACGTGTGGTGTGTGGATGGGTTTGGGGGCCTTTTGGCGTAATATATGCTCGAGGGCAGTTGACAGTTGACAATTTCAACTACTTGACCGGTTGCCTGATCTGAGAATGACGTTACTAGATGATCAAAATTTTGGTGCCAAAAGAAAATGATCAAAATTTTGGAATAATAAAAACGATCTAGAAAGTCCAATTAGAATTTAGTTGAACTCCTCCCAACAATCAAATAACAAAAATCATGACGGTGAATATATATATATATATATATATATATATATACTATAC
>AWWV01010359.1:0-17257 GCA_001974805.1 Corchorus capsularis
AGTGGGGAGGCTCCGCCGTGGTTGAGCCTCCCTAGTGGGGAGGCTCAGTGTAAAAATGTAAAAAGTACAAAGGGTAAGGGCAAAGGTGTAAAAAATGAGGCGGTATTTAGCAAAACTAGGACGGTATTTAGCAACCTTTTTTTTTCATGTTTTTTCAGTGTTTTGGTAATAGTAAAACTCAAAGTTGCACTGACTTTCCTGTTTTAAGTTTTAAAACTGCATACCCAATAATTTGGGTACGTAAAAGCAATTCCATTCTCCAGTTTTGCTCATAGAAATTGTCGTTGTCTCCTCTTAAAATGGAATTTGTATTGTTCACTTTTTTTCATTTAAGTGGGGGAAAAGATAAGATGGTGATTGAAGAGGGGTAACGGCATTTCTTTATTTATGACTTGTATTTGTCTTTATGTCTTATTATACCAAATGAAAACCAAATCAAATTAATGACTTTGATGGATCGTTTTGTTTGGGACTTGGGGATGCATCTTCCTACCCACTCTGGACATTGATGTTAACTGGTTTTCCTTTTTAATATAAAGTAAAGCATCTTTTGATGGTATAATAATAATTATAAAGATGATATGCATATGTAAACGAAGCAAAATATCTTTTTATCTGGTTCTTATTCTACAAGTGAAGATGTGCGGAGGGGTGTTTAATTAGAGAGATTCGGGAGTTAGTTACTACTGCTTTTCATAAATGTTCATTTGTCCATGTTAAGTAGAAAACTAAGAGTTGTTTGACATCGTTTTCTTTTATGTTGCTAAATTTTTGTTTTTTGAAATAAAACAATAAAAATATGTTTGGCATGTTGTTTTTGGAAAGAAACACCATTTTGGAAAAAAGTGGAAATAAAAATTTTGTATTTTTATATTTTTTCCAAAATACTTCTAAAACACATAAGGATATTGATGAACGGTAACTCACATACTTTTTCATCATTTTTTTTTAAACTTTTTCATTTAAAAACATACAATCAAATTTATATCAAAATATGTTTTTGTTTTCAAAAAATTGACAACGCAATAAAAATAAAACGAAAACGAAACAAAAATAAAAAACAGAAAAACGAAAACGATGTTAAACAACCCCTAAAATATGTTGACACATAATTTAACTTGATATGATCTAGATATCGAGGTGAGACATGTGTGATACGAAGGCTTGCGATTGGACGTTTTGTAATCCTAGTCTATCTCGATGCTTATTAAGTAAATAAATACAAATATGCAATCAGATTTTATTTTCAATATTAAAAAAAAGTGAAGCTATAATTTTTTTTTTGAAAACAAAGTGAAGCTATAAATAATTAGGGAAGTATTAGGGGGAAAATGAGAATACATTTTTTTTTCATGATGAAAAAACACAATACAAATTAATTCCATAATACTAATATGATTCTGATATCATCGTTAATTGAAGATTAATTATTGAAACTGAGCTTGTAAATATATATCCATAAATCCCATTGAATCAAAGATTGCCAGCCATGATTTATTTATTTTTTAGCTAAAGATATGAACATCCACTTGACAGCTGGATATTTATGAGTTTGTGATGACTCAATTAAGAAACAGTTAGCAGATCACAGTGAGGACATGATAATGTGAGGATCATTAAAGATCGTATTTCCCCATCGGACCAAGCACAATTTGCTTGCAAATTAAGGCGCCATGCAGATGCTCTAGCTTTGGATATATATTTGACCCGGTCACTGTTGAATATTTATTATTTAATGAAACTTAGACTTTAGTGAATTATTCAAAAAATTGTACGCTTTGGGAAAAATCAAAACAGTTGCTTAGCCTTGGAGATTAACCCCAAAAGTACGGTTGCTTAGAGAATAGTATGAGAAACTACTTTTAATATATATAAGCATAATCAGGCCAATCTTTCAACAAACTTGACTTTGCACTTTTTTTTTTCCAGAATTGCTGACACAAGAAAAATCAGCATATAATTTAATATAATATACTCGTGATAATAATTTGGAATAACACCTGAGTTGTTAGTTCAACGGGTAGGTGTACCATGCCTGGATCGTGAGGTTCTGGTTCAAGTCTCACGGAATGTGAGTTTAGTTTGTAATTTGGTTTATTTGTGTATTTGGTAGGTAGATGGTTTATTTATGGTAGTTTCTTAGTTTGAGTTGATTTCTCATTTAGATATTTGGGTATATAGAGATTTATTCTGATTGTAATGAGATTTCACATGTACTCATAAAAAAAAAAATGGAATAGGTCATACATTAGATATTTTCAAATACATAAAAAATGAGCTATGATCTCATATTGAAAATGTTAGTTTAGTTTATAAGTTATACAATAATCTCTTTTTTGTCTGTCAAGATGTACGATATGTTAGGCTACGATGATCATAGTGGTGATCATGTTTTAGGATTTTGCATTAAAAAATATATATATTACTACTTATAAAATATTATAGTAATTCAAAGGGACAAACAAAGTTTATAATGTATATTTATAGAATTACAATCAAACAATTATATGCAATACTTATTATTATCCTTTTTAAAACCCTAGTTGAAGAATTCTTCCATTAACTAAGATGATTTGAGGGTGAAATTCAATGAGCTCTTGATTCAATTTTAAACTCTCTTGCTCTCATCATATATTTTTTAAAAAGGGGTCGTTGTTGATGATACGGACCAAATATATTTTTTTGGTACCGGATGCATGGTACGGACATGATTATGTGTTTTGCATTTAATTTAAAGCAACATATAATACATGATAATCATGCTTACAACAATATGTAGCAAAAAAAAAAAAAAAATCTTGCTTAGAACGATAACAAGAGCAAACATAAACAAAATTATGTACTAGTATCTCTTCTTCTTACTCTTCTTCTTTTTCTAATTTTTTTATTCCATGAGAGAGACGAAGGCAAAGGAATCCTGATGAATGACCAAACTTATTAATTACCTAATTAAAAGCAACATTTCAAGCTTCCCTTAAAAAAGCAACATTTCAAGCTATTAAAGCCTAGACTAGATAATATGCAATAACAGTGAAGGTTACCGGAGGGTAATTTGTGAGATGGATGCAATGACAATGTTAGATCTTATAAACTCTGGTGATGTTTCCCTACACCCACTAGGAGCTTTGATATCTGATGTTCGTGTACTTCTGGCTTGAGAATGGTCATATACTTGCCAGCATACACTTCGAGAGGGCAATTTTTGGGATGTGATTTGGAAGATGACTATGAAGTGTTTAGATCTCCACCAAAAGCTGTTCTTGGAGCTTTGGATCCGGATGCTAGAGGGGTAGCCTTCCCTAGGGGTTTCAGCATGACTTAGTTAGTTTTTTTTGGTTTCGGTTTTTACCAAAAAAAAAAAAGATATCATCGTTATGTTACCAAAAAAAAAAAAACTCCTAAGATATCCAAGCCCCGACTAATTCGAAGTTAAGTTATGTCGAACCTCACATGGGGAAAACTCTCCTATCACATGTTTTCACCATTTGTAAGACTTGAATTCGAATGGATATTAAACTCCTCCCACTCAATCCAACAGTTATTGGTATCTATACTAATTATAATGTGAGAATCTGGGTTTGTTTCACGAGTTGACTCATAAACAAACTCGGTTCTTAAAAGACTTATAAACCAAAAATAAAAATTATCAATTTGAAAGAAAACTACTCAATGAAGAGTAAATATGATATTTAACATATATTTTTATTAAAAAAACTACCCATTTTTTTTTTTTTTAAAATAACCATAAACTATCTTTTAATTATTTTATCTTCATATATATACTCACGGGGTGAATGCCTGTGTGTGTTGTACTCTTTGTAATACCAGGAAAAGAAATGTTGTCATATATATTTAGTCCTTCTGTCCCATATTATAAGTCCCCTTCTCGAAATTTTTTTTTGTCCCAAATGATAAGCCTCTTTTTAAAACACAATGCAACTTTTACTTAAGTTATCTAAGTTACATTTGTTAGTGGTAGTAGAAATTTAGTTGGAATTTGATTCATCTATTGACTATGACGGAGTAAGTGGGAGGAGAGAGACTTGGGGAGAGAGAAGATGGACAAAATTGGAAGGAGTAGATAAAAGTGTATAGAAGTTAGAGTTTTAACTATTTTTCTTAAACTTTGTAATACGGTTAAAATAGATTTATAATATGGGACAAATGAGTATCTATTTATTTATAGGTTAGTTAATTTAGCAATGTTCGGTCCATCCTATTTTGGGCTCAAGTGATCAAAAAATAAATACAAACCTAGATCTGAAGTCTGAAGCGTCTGTTACTCCGCGGATCCAAGGTGGTCCTTTTTTTCATTTCATTCTCCTCTTCTCGTCTCGTGTTAGTACAAGTCAAACCTAGGCTTTAAATTTTTGTTGGCACCAAGCTTTAAAATCAATTTAGCAGCCTTACAATAAATAAATAAATAAAAAGCGTTTAACTAGTAGCGAAAAAAAAAAAAAAGCGTTTAACGCCTTGCCGGTCACCCACAGCCACCTATTTTCTTGGCACTATATATTCACACATTTTTCTTCCCCACATTTGTGCTCTGCGATCCATTCATATATATATATATAAATAATTGAATTGAAAGAGAGAGTTATAGCAAAGAAAGCCACGCAGCGTCTGATTTTGACTCTTTTGATCAAATGGCTGAGAAGGGATCATATATTATAGAGGTGGAGGGAGGGAAGCCCGCCTGCGATGGAAAACCGTCGATCGGCCCGGTTTATCGCAGTTCTTTTGCCAAAGATGGTTTCCCTGCTCCGATTCCTGGATTGGAGAGTTGTTGGGACATTTTCCGGTTAGTTTCTTGCTTATTTTCTCTTTTGTACTTTAAGCTCTTGCGTGATTGCTAACAAAATATGCAAGTAGACGAAGATTTGACTTTCTTGTTTTGTTTAATTTCTTCAGCTGACTTTAAAAATACAGCCGCTAATTTTCGAGTTTCTGTTCACTTTTTTTTTTGTCTTCAAATTCATTTGAAGTTCAGTAGATTTGTTATTTTGTTTGATTGTGTTTATTTTAGTTTCACTCGAGTGGCGATGGATCCAAGAAACAGTTTCTTTCGAGGTCGTAAGATTTAATTTATCTCAAGATTGGAAGGCTTATTTATATTTGAAACTTTGTCTTTGAGATTTAACGCTCACTCGAAGCAAGATACTGAGATTTTTGAACGCTTTCTGGTTGGAAGATCGATCATCGATCACTGTCATAGTGTCATTCAACTCACTTCAAAACTGGAAAATTAAAATTTAAATGTTTAATGGCAGTAATTTTTTTTTTAATTTTATTTTTGGTGCCTCATGTGATGTGGAGATTTAAAGCTCTGTTAACATATAGCTTAGAGTATTTCATAGTCGCGGGCCGATTGAACTTGTTAACTAACTATAAGTCAGCTCATATTTATTATGCCAGGAAAGAGTGATGTATAGTTTTCTTTACCGACTGGTCTTAATTCTAATTTCATCTTCTCCTTGCAGGATGGCAGTTGAAAAATATCCCAATAACCACATGCTTGGTCGCCGAGAAATTGTAAATGGGAAGGTATATTGTTTTTATTTTTTAATTGCTTTTTTTGGTTGTGATTTCTTTTGCATTCTGTTGCTACTGCTGCCTTTGACTTTTAGTTTGATTTCTGAATTGCTATGCTTTCACTGCAGGCAGGAAAATATGTTTGGCAAACTTACAAAGAAGTTTATGACATTGTACTAAAAGTTGGAAATTCCATCAGGAGTTGTGGTGTTGAGGAAGTAATGCACTCATTTCTTTTATTGTGAAACTAGTTTTAGTAAAATGTTTAAAACAAAAATACTAGTTTTGTCTGATAACTTTCCACAGGCCAAATTAATGTGTATTTCACTACCATAATGCTTTCTATTCTTGCTTACAGGGAGGAAAATGTGGTATTTATGGTGCCAATTGCGCAGAGTGGATAATGAGCATGGAGGTATGACTATGTTGGCATTTTTTTTTTCTGATTTGCTTGGTAGACATTTAAAGTTACTTAAATATCACTATAAACTTTTATCTGTTGAGCGTGCTTTTTGCTACCAAAATCCTTGTTGCCCAAAAAGTTTACTAACAGCAAAACTGATACAGGCCTGCAATGCTCATGGACTCTATTGTGTTCCTCTGTATGACACTTTAGGTATTATTAATTTGATTTTTTTTTAAATCATTTCTTTCAGTGAATGACAAACTTATGTATTACGCAGGCTTCTCATTAAATTTGCTGAACAGCCTGTTATTTTTAAATCTATAAACTATTTTAATCATATGGCATTAAAAACACATACATACTATTTAGTGAAAGTTTGATCCTGTGTCACCCCTGTTATTAGGTGCCGGTGCTGTGGAGTTTATCATATGCCACGCAGAAGTTTCAATTGCCTTTGTAGAGGAAAAGAAGATTAATGAGGTATGCATGTTGATCTGAGAAGATTTGTACTTATGTATATGAGGATTTTTTGTTTCTCATGTATGGTTTCTCTTTGCCTTTTCAGCTGTTTAAAACATTTCCTAACGCAACAAAATACTTGAAAAGTAAGTAATCTATTCTCTTAATTCATTTTCTGAGGTGAGTGGGGTGTATGTATTTTGGCCACTCATTATCTTGTCTTATATGTCCATGTGTATTTCGTATGCAGCAATTGTTAGCTTTGGGAAGGTAACACCTGAGCAGAAAGAGGAAGCTGAGAAGTATGGTTTGGCAATATATTCTTGGGAAGAATTTTTGCAATTGGTAGTCTACTTTCTCTGTTATTCTTTTGCTAAATATATCATCACATAATTTTGTATCATGGAATTTATTGAGTCATATCAGCTGCCTGCCACCTGTGTGAGTTACGATTTTAGAGAAAGGCATCTATCTATTGAAAAATGTTTCTGATATTGCGTTCAAAATCTATAATCTGAGTGAGGATCCATCATTGTTTCATGTTTGGTCCTATATCATATGTCCTTGGTGTCTGGGAATAATTTATCATGCGTAAGTGACATAACTGCACTTGTACTTATTTTTTCATTTGATAAACATATGAGTTTGGTTTTTTCTTATATTGGTTCTAATTGAGGATGCTTGAGCAACTTTTGTTTTATAGATATTATTTGATGACCATCTGACACGAGTATCTGATAAATTATTTATTGTGCTTCTCTAATTTTAGTTATTTTCATTGCAATTGAACTTGTAGATGACTAGTGATTCATTTTAAGTTATGATTTCTGTTTCTTGCAGGGTGAAAATAAACAATTTGATCTTCCAGTGAAGAAGAAAAGTGATATCTGCACGATAATGTATACTAGTGGAACAACTGGTGATCCTAAGGGAGTACTGATTTCGAATGATAGTATTGTTACTCTTACAGCAGGAGTGAAATGCCTCCTAGAGAGTGTAAATGAAGAGGTGATCCTTTTATTTGATTTTCTGATTCCAGAACAAGCAATTTTACCAATCACTTATTTTGACCTGTCTGTTCTTTTCCCTAACACTATATTTTGTCATATGACTAGTCTCATTTTTGTCTCTCATCATTTGTTCATTTCTTGTGAAATTTTACAGTTGACTGCGAAGGATGTATATCTTTCTTATCTTCCTCTTGCACATATCTTTGACCGGGTGATTGAGGAGTTATTTATTCTACACGGGGCCTCAATAGGATTTTGGCGTGGGGTGAGCATCATATATGATATTGTCTCTATAAGTAAAATTTTATTCAAAATGCTATTTGCTTATTTATTGTATCTTCAGGATGTGAAATTACTGGTAGAAGATATTGGGGAGCTAAAGCCAACTATCTTCTGTGCTGTTCCCCGTGTCTTAGATAGAATCTATTCAGGTAAATTTTCTTATATTCCTGAATGTGCTCAATAGATTGGTTTCCAACATTTTTTAAGGCCATAGAGGTACTAAGGGGTTTTTTGAATTTGGATTAGCCTATGCCATTTGGGTCATCTGTGAGGGTCAGGGTAGGCAACCTGGAAATGTACTTTGCTGGAAAGCTCGTCCTAGTTTGTTTTATGTCGGGGAGTAAATTTCATCGTTAGATTCTTACTCTATAGAGATGTAAATGTTTTTCTCTAAATAAAAGCAATGAACTAAATGTGATTCTCTTTTATCTTGTTAAATTACATTTTATTCAATATTCTTTCAAAAAAAAACCTGCAATATATTATCTGCTATGAGAGTAGCCTAACTTTTGTCACATTATCAGGTTTACTACAGAAGATTTCTGGCGGAGGCTTGTTGAAAAAGAAGTTGTTTGATGTGGCATACTCATAGTAAGTTAAATTCATTTTTGTTCAGTTCTTTTCTGGAGCATTTCATTGAATCTGCCTATAAGTAACGTATAAAACAAGCGGTTAAACCAGGAAAATTCTTTGACCATTAGAGACTTACTGGAATTAAGGGCAAAGTATCTTGCCTTTTCATACACTAGATCATCTTTTTTCCTTGTAGATGAAACTAGAAACCTTTTTGGCATATTAAAATTTGTCACGAGTTTTTGCTTTAGTTGATGCCATTTGCTGTCAGACCTTGCATTTCTTTTTGGATTTGTTCCATCTTACCTAATTGTGATTAAGGTTTGTTGGCTATGGTATACTTGTCTCTTTTAATACCAGTTGACTTTCATATTCTGTACTGTTGCTGTTTGGTTCTGACATCTATACCCTACAGCAAATTCTTTAACATGAGGAAGGGACAGACGCATGGCGAGGCATCACCAATTTGTGACAAAATTGTATTTAATAAGGTGATGGAAACTCTTCACTGTTATAACACACAAAAAGCTCCTTGTATACTGGTCCAGAGCCAAAATTTAATCACATTGCCTGCAAGAGAATTCCTGTTGAGCACTTGATTCTCATTCTGTAGTATTAATTTTCTCAGGTAAAGCAAGGATTGGGAGGGAATGTGCGGCTTATTCTGTCAGGAGCTGCACCTCTTTCTGCTCATGTGGAAGAGTTCCTGAGAGTGGTGGCATGTTGCCATGTACTGCAAGGATATGGTATATTGTCTTTGAAATGAGCCTTACTGCGTGTGAGCCTTATTACACTTGCTGCAACATGGACATTTATCTTTTTAATATCAATCTGAATGTAGGTCTGACAGAGAGTTGTGCGGGAACTTTTGTCTCATTACCAAATGAATTGTCAATGCTTGGTACAGTGGGGCCTCCAGTGCCAAATGTAGATATATGCCTAGAATCTGTTCCTGAAATGGGATATGATGCCCTTGCAAGTACACCCCGTGGGGAAATTTGCATCAGGGGAAATACTTTATTCTCAGGGTACTACAAACGCGAAGACCTCACCAATGAGGTCATGGTTGACGGGTGGTTCCACACAGGTCAGCTGATTCTTGTATTTTCTTAAGTTCCTCTCCATCATTATTTTATCTTCAAATTGACAATTTTTGTGCATTAGGGGATATTGGTGAGTGGCAACCAAATGGAAGCATGAAAATTATTGATCGAAAGAAGAACATTTTTAAGCTTTCACAAGGTGAATATGTTGCAGTTGAGAACCTGGAGAATATATATGGCGTCGTATCTGAAATTGATTCGGTATGGCTTCTTGCTTTCATCAATATATTGGAATGCACTAATTTGTAGCCATATATTTGACCTTGAAATTCAATGTTAAAATTGGCAATTGAATATGAATCGCAATGAATATTCTCTTTCTGATGTCCATCCAATGATTGCTTTCCATAGTTACCTCTGGAGTTTAGACTCCTTTATCATTCATATATACTATGAGTCTATGACATAAATGCTGCAGAGATTTCAGAAATTTTTTTCACAGAAATTTCTATGGTTATTTTACAAGATTATACATGAATGTTTGATATAAAATCAACTGCTTACCCCTGATGGGATATTGGGGATTCTTTTAACTTGGCGGTTATTGTCTTTGTCAATTTCAGATATGGGTTTATGGCAACAGCTTTGAGTCCTACCTTGTTGCTGTCGCTAACCCCAATAAACAAGCACTTGAGCGCTGGGCTGCAGAGAATGATGTGACTGGTGACTTTGAATCCCTCTGTCAAAATCCCAAGGCCAAAGAGTTCATACTTGGTCAGCTCTCAAAGATCGGAAAAGAGAAAAAGGTTTTTTTTCCACTCTCATATATCTAATATCTTTAAATATGAGTTCACCACAATTATATATATATATATATATATATATATTCTTTCTAGTAATTAATAGGGAATTCATTTCTTAACCTTCTCGTTATTCTTACAGCTAAAAGGTTTTGAATTTATAAAAGCCGTCCATCTTGACCCCGTGCCATTTGACATGGAACGTGATCTTCTCACACCAACTTACAAGAAGAAGAGGCCTCAATTGCTTAAATATTATCAGGTAAATTTCATTTGTTATTTAGTTTCGCATGTATGCACGTATATGTGTGCGTATTGATCATATTCATATACCATTTGGATGCAGGGTGTTATTGACAACATGTACAAGAGCATTAACAAGCCAAATGCTTGACAGACTTCAGACGATTGTCTTTACGGGAGGTTGGCCTACGATTTAGAATATAATATATATTGATTTACATGCTCTTTAGTGTTTATTATGGTAGTTGGACTGTAAATAAGTTCCTTTCTTATCAAATTTGTTTTTACTCAAAATGCAATTCCCCTTTCAAGAAATTGCCGAAAATGTCATACATGCACTAAAGTTTATTAGACGCGGACTTTTGTTCCAGAAATTGGTTTCGATGTGGAACTTAAATCCTCTTCGCAATTAGACGTGGGTTTTTGGAAGCCCAAGGTGGTCGGACACTTGACCTGACTTTGGGCCAGGGGAGTATGTTAAGGCCCAAATTTGGTCTGGTCCGTCTTTATTTTTTTGGGCCACAGTCCAGCTAGTATTCTTATATAATAAAAATAATTTACAATATAATTCTAAGATAATATTTAAATGGAAGGATCGGGCTTGGATTTTGGAAGAGAAAGCCTGACAAAGTCATAGGACAATAATCAATATGGAAAATATCATTTATCAAAATGTTAATTTATTAATATATTTGAGAATTCAAAGCGAATAACTGATTGAATGGATTAGCTTGGACCTGTTCGTGGATTAGGCCTGGACTGGGCCCACACTAACGTAACCCGGTCCATTAATCTTGGGTGTCTCACAGTCTAGGTTGATGGCATAGGCCCATGATTGGCCCAATTGATCTAACTTATATTTTTCAAAATTGGTCAATATCTACTATTTTCTATGGCAAGATATAAGAAAATAATAATATAGCTGGGGCCTGTGGATATCCAGATATGAGCTATATATGAACTTTGGGAGAGAAGAAGTAATTTAGTAGAATAACATGATTAAAATACATTTTACTAAGGAGATAAAAACTGTTCTGGATTTTTTTGCACTTTTTGCCGGGGAGACGGCCAGGTTAGCCTCCGATACAGACAGTTTACTCAAAAATTGAAATACAAAGACAACACTTGAACATACAATTGCAAAGAGATGATATAACAACAATGCCTACGAGGAAATTAACTTTACGTTAATGGAATTAAACCAGTTGGCCTTATTGCATATTAGGCACTCCAGTACCTGTTCCGTGGGCAGACTTAAGCGATAAGGGAGTAAACTGTAGTGCAAGCAGCTCATCCCTGCTATACTTCAATCTTTGATCTAAGAAACATGAAAAATAAAAAATAAATTAAAAAAATAAAAGGAAATGTAGATGCTAAAACAGACTCAATATTCTTTTTTTTTTTTTTGGTCAAAGACTCAATATTCAAGGTAATGAAAAACTAATGTGACTATGTGAGAGTCTACTTACCTACAAAAAACTGAGAGATAGGCTCTTTCCCCTGCTTTCTGTTTCCTCTAGAAGACTTCAAAGACGGCTTTGATGGGGATGCATGGCTAGAAAAAGTTTGCTGCTCTGTTAAAAGGATTTGAATAACTTCATGCTTTATCTCAACTTGAGGATGTTTCCTCAAGAACAATGAGATGGCATCTTCAGTTAAGAGCCAACAACCCATCAGGTTCAGAACTCTCAGTGTTGGCGGGGGGCTAAATGTATCCAGGCCGGTATTCGTTAACACAGCTTCACAGACATGAAGGTTTGTCATCTTTGGGAGAGATGAAAGGTGATGCAAGGTGGCATCTGTAAGGGAAGCACATTTCAGAGATAAATGCTTCAGTTCTTTGCAACTTGACAAAGGGTATAGATATTGATCCCTAACTTGCGTATGCTCCAAGTTTAAGCTCTCCAAACAACTAAGACTTTGAAGTGCTGTTAGTGTGCTATCAATATGCAACTCAGTTCCTGGCTGGTGAATAAAACCTGGAAGTTGCAAAAGAAATAGACCTAAGAACATTCCAAAGGTAAATGAATTGATTGAACTATGGTAATAAAGAACAAAAGCAACAGGAGAAACTATGCTAACAAAGCACCATAAAACAATCAAGAATATGGCAATGTTCATGATTTATCCAAATAAGAAACAACTTTAAGGTATCTGTCAAAGAAATCATACCTTTGATATTTGTGTTGCTCAGGTCAATAACTTTAAGTGAAGGCATGGAGCTGATATATGATAGGGCAACATCATCTATTGATGTGTGAGATAAAGATAAAATTTCAAGTTTGGGAACATGTTCAGCTAAAAGCCCTATCCCAGTTGAGCTGACTCTTGTGCCGCCTAGATTTAGATTTTTCAGACTTGCTCCAATAGATATAATCAGGTCAATAGAATCATCGCCCATCATGCTAGAACTGATATCCAAATGTTCAAGCAATTTCATATCAGGTAAAAAGGAGAATTGGTTAAGGGAAGTGTTTGATAAATCCAAGAACGATAAGACACTTGTTTCAATATACAAAAGGGCTTCAGCCTCATTCGTGAAAGTTGCTCCGGAAAAAATAAGCTTCACTAAAAGAGGTTTATCACCATCGCCTTCAAAAATAGAATCAATGGTACAATTGCTCATGTTTAAACATTCAAGAGATGGCAGGTTTGGCAAGCTTGAAACATTGGTCCAAGCTAGATTAAGGAAGCTCAGCTTGGGGAACCTTTGAAGAACCATAGTTCCTTTGTTAGATATTTTACTCCCCCAAAGATCAAGGTACTGTAGCTTTGTCAATGCCTACACATCCACCAAAAAATATGTTAATCAGGTTAATCTTTGAACGAACACTAATGATAATATCTTAGCAGCAAACCTTCAAAATGTAAAAGCATGAAAACACCAAACTAAAACTAATAGTAACAATTCACAGTAATGGTCATATATATTATATAGCTAACATCATCTGGTTTTACAAATGATCTATCAACAAAGAAATTCACTCCACAATTAGGCAGCAATTGAGACACCCGAGAAAGTTCATAAAGTGGAATTTTACTAGAAAAATTAAGAGATAACGTCCATTTATCAAAAAAAGTTCAGTGAAATTGTACCTTCAGCTAATAACAAGAGATACAGTGAACTTTTCAAGTAAACACAAAGAAAGAAAGAAATGGTATATCTAATGAAAGAGTACCTGGAGTGAATTCAAGGCGGTATCTGTGACAGGCAAACCACCCAAGTCTAACACAGACAAATTCTTAAGCGAAGAGAGCAGGGCAACTCCACTTGCGGTGACTCCAGTTTCAGAAATCCATAACTTTTCAAGAGTAGAAATGGACATAAGATGCCTAATGCCAGCATCAGTAACCTTAATGCACCGTGAAAGGTCCACCTCTTTCAAACAAGTCATCCCTAAAATCAGTGAAAAGAAGCACTATACATGTATTAAAAATAAAGATTCAAATCAAATTATAATAATTGCTTATAATTATTCTATCTTAAACATTTAGATTTGTGCATTTCATATAGAAATAACTAAAACTCAACTTCCTTATAATTGCTATTGCATTTTTTTTAAAAAATAAAAATGAATTTGAGAAAAACATACCTACAATGGGCCAAAGAGCAGAATTATTAATTCTATGACAATCTGCGAGATTAAGGAATCGAAGATAACGAAATGCGCCTATATATGCCATCCATTCTGAATCTACATAACTCTCTCCTCTAAGATCTATTTCCTCCACGCTAAATTTGAAAACTCTGCATTTCAATTAACATAATAGCAAATCGATTTCAACAGGGACCCGATCGACAAGTTTGAAAGTAAAGCTATTAACTATTGAGCAAGAGGAAACACAAAAGAAATTAAAACGTTAACTTACTCAAGTAAGGAAGGGAAGAGGAGGCGGCGACGGAGGAGATTTTGAAGCAGAGATTGAGAAAGGTGAGAAGGCAATCGTTCCAGAGTTCTTCTTTGTCTCCGCCATTTCTCTACGCTCTCTCTGCTCTCGCAAGCTGATTCCATGCATCGCCGAACCAACTCGCTCTCTTTCTCCATTTCCATTTCCTTTTCTCTAGGCAATCGCAGACGGATCGTTGTTTTCTCTTTTAATATATTTAAAAGAAAAAGAAAAACTTCCAAGTCAGAGAGGACAGAGGAGAAGGGAGAGCTGAATTTGCTTCGTTTGCCGATCGAAATGTCAAATTATTTTTCAATTTTCTGTTGGAAAAACTAATTGAAGGCGGTGCGAGTGCTGGCGTTCGGATTGGGCCGAAACGCATCGGTTTCGGGCATAATTATTTTAAATTCAAATGGGAAGGGTAAGGGCCATGCCCATTTTAACCAATCATTCTTCCATTTTTCGTCTCCGACCTAGCTCGGCCCAACAAGGCTCAAGTGTATTAGTTTTAGCTTTCGCGTGTATTGCATGTGACTAAACACGTTTAAACTAAAAAATAATTTTTTTTGAAAAATAGATAATTTTCATTTATATAACTGATTTTATAATAATTTTAGGAATATCATCCCTCATTACATCAAATCTCAGTAAAACTATGTAATCGATTACTTTTTGTACCGGAAAAACTAGATCTTGCTTGAAAATCCAAAACACCTGTCGTGAATCATGTTGATGTCTTGCTATCGCGCCCATCACCCCCTCGTTGTCGCTTGTTGTTCCAAACAAAAAGCTTTGATCAACGATGATCAAGTGATTGATTCGATGAACAGATCTCTTCCTTAGCACCCAAAAGAAAATGATTATAACAATTTTACCACATATCTAAATAAATAAAAGGTTGATCATGCTTAAGATTATCATAAAATTCAGAATGGATAACTCAGATTCAAAAAAAACTGAGACTAGACTCCAAACTGACTAAAAAAAAAACAAACCGACTCAAAACAAACTCAAATAAAAACTGGACAGATCTGTAGATCTGAATCCCTTATTGAAAACAAAAACCAAATTCTCCTCCTCCCCCTTGGCATGATAACCAAGGAGGATGAGAAGTAGTCGAAACACCAACGAGAGCTAGAGAGGGAGAAGGGGGAGAGAGAGAGGGAGAGAGGAGCGGCTTAGCTAATAACTAAAAAATAATTAAAATCTCTATTCAAGCTCCTCCTTTTGTTTGATTTTTGTATAACTAGATGAGAATTGGGATTATTTGGGTGTAATACCTTTTCTTATCTGGTTTTTTTGACTCTATACTATATGTTTTGTATTGCTTCTTATTCATTAATAAAATCTTCTCGTTGAATGTAAAAAAAAAAAAACTAAAAAATAATTAAAATTAATTATGAGTCAAATAATCAATTATGTAATAGAATTAAATTTAAGAAACTTTTAAATTAAATGTTACTAATTATAAAATTAAATCATCCCGTTATTGATTTCGGCTAAAATTTTGCAAAATTGACCCGGAAATTTTTCTCCTCAATTTTTGAACACAATACTCATAAAAAATATACAACTCAAAGTAAGAAAGATTGAAGGGCTTCTCACGCTTCTAATATCATATTCCAATTTTTTTTCCCGAATTAATTTCTAATTAAATCGAAAGCGGATTGAGATGTTTGTAAAAAGAAATCCTTAAATCCAATGTAGCTGGGATTTCATTAGATGAATAAAGATATTTCAATTGGTCTTGGTGCCAAAAATCATGCAAAACTGAGTCGGGACACTGGAACGCGATTTTAGCCAAAATCCGTGATGGTTTAGTACACGATTTCGGCTAAAATTTTGAAAAAATTGACCCGATATAATTCTCCTCAATTTTTGGTCACGATACTCATAAAAATATATTTAATTAAACACCAAACACATTGAAACGCTATGGACGCTTCTAATATCGGTTTTCATAATTTTTCCGAATAAATTTCTAACTAAATCGAAACATGATTCAGATGCTCGTAAAAACAAATCCTTAATTCCAATGTGGGTGAGATTTGGTTAGATGGATATAAATATTTGAAAGAGACTTGGTGCCAAAAATCATGAAAAACAGAGCCGGGGCCCCGAAACGCGTTTTTATAAAAATTCGTGATGGTTAGTACATGATTTCGGCTAAAAATTTGAAAAATTGACCCGAAAGCTTTTCTCCTAAATTTTTGAACACAATACTCATAAAAAATATACAACTCAAAGTAAGAAAAATTGAAGGGCTTCTCACGCTTCTAATATCATATTCCAATTTTTTTTCCCGAATTTATTTCTAATTAAATCGAAAGCGGATTGAGATGTTTGTAAAAAGAAATCTTTAAATACAAAGTAGCTGAGATTTCGTTAGATGAATAAAGATATTTCAATGGGTCTTGGTGACAACAATCATGCAAAACTGAGCTGGGGCAATGGAACACGTTTTTAGCTAAAAAACCGTGATGGTTAGTACACGATTTCAGCTAAAATTTTGAAAAAATTGACCCGATATAATTCTCCTCTATTTTTGCCCACGATACTCATAAAAATATATATAATTAAACACCAAACACATTGAAACGCTATGGAGGCTTCCAATATCGGTTTTCCTTTTTTTTCCGAATAAATTTCTAACTAAATCGAAACATGATTCAGATGCTCGTAAAAACAAATCCGTAAATCCAAAGTGGCTGAGATTTGGTTAGATGAATACTGATATTTCAATGAGTCTTGACACCAAAAATCATGCAAAACTAAGCCGGGGCCCGGAACGCATTTTTAGCCAAAATTGTGATGGTTAGTACACGATTTCGGCTAAAATTTTGCAAAAACTGACCCGAAAAATTTTCTGCAATTTTTTGACACAATACTCGTAAAAAAAGTGATTCAATGCCGAAAAGATTGAAATCCTTAAATCCAATGTGGCTAAGATTTAGTTGGATGAATATAGATATTTCAAATAGTCTTGACGCCAAAAATCTTGCAAAACTGAGGCGGGGCTCC